>VZTE01000365.1:3098357-3243986 GCA_013397775.1 Eulacestoma nigropectus | reverse complement strand
TCTGTGATTCTGTGATTCTTTAAGTCCTGGAGGGTATGAACAATCCTTTCCTGTTCATCTGCCTTATCATCCCTCCCCAGCAGTAACATAACCACCCTCTACTTACAACAGACCTAATAATTTTTGTCTCCTGGTCTAACTGAAATTCAGCTAGTTAAACTCAGCTTATATTTGAAGTCTGTTTCCATTTTGAACCTGAAAGGTGTGCTAGAAAGTTCACCTCCTCTGATAACTGTATTATCAGTATTAGTAGATGTTATCAGTCTCTGACTAAAAACTTACAGGGCAGAAAACTAAGCTCCTCAAGAATTTCTAGAGGGGAAACCTCCAATTTACTTTTTTCCATATATATATATATATATATAAATATATACCTTCATAAAAAGCAAAATAAATACATTTAAAATATTTCCACACTGTCAATGTTTCCCCTTATCGAACTGAGACAATACACTAGGCTGTATTTACCACATGAAGGAATTTCAACTCCAGTATCATAAGGTCTCATCCTCTCTCATCAGCTCAGCTTTTTTTGCCAAATCACATCTTTGCTGGCATACAGCCCTTCTTATTCAAGAGCCCAGTGACTCCACAGAGGACTCACATCCAGCCATTAGGCACTAGAGGAGAAGTCACCGAAACAAAATGTTTTATTTGCTTCAATAATCACTGCAAACTGGATTCTTTGAATCCTCATTCACATTTGGCCTATTTTGCTCTGCAATTAGTTTCACTGGGAAGAATAGGACACTTGAAATCTAATGCATGCCTCAGTGGGGTAAGTATAGTGGAATCAGGCCACAATGATGGATAAAGTAAACACACTCTTTTGTTGCCATCCATCCCATTCTTAAAAACCCTCTTTAAAATAGCCATCAGACAAAGAAGATGATGAAAAGACACAAAATGAGGCCATGAATAACAACATAATTCAGATTAAGAATTCTAAACCAAATGGCCTTCAGAATTAATAGGCTATTCAAGGAAACAGAATACCCTCAATAAAAACAACTATTTGTGTGAAATCCTCCCTTTATACCTTTAATTTAGGCAGAGCTTTTCCTCCTGAGGTTCTGTTTTGCATGAATCGATGTGCTGCAGTCCACATCCAGAAGGAAAGAGAAACTATGTGTTGTACATACTAGCAGATACAAAATGAGTAAGAAACATTGCTGCAATTACAGGACACTAAATCTCAGTTATTAAAACTGCCTGGTGCATTTTGTTCAGTTGCATATTAATACCTAAATCATCACAACATTTGGAAAATACTGACATTTATTTTGGAAGTCACTGGTAGCAAGAGTGAGCATATGTTACGTGCAAAGAAAACATTCAGGCACCTGTAAAGCATAATATTAAACTTTGTACTTAGAGAAATAATTTCAATGCACGTTTTTCCCTTTATAATGCAGGGTAAGTATAAAGCTTGCAAAATGATGCCGTAATACTTTGGAAGATTTGGTGACTCACACTTTGTTGCAGGGCAGCAAAGACTCGCTCTCAGTGGTGGCATTTTCCTGGAAAAGATTTTCACCAGCTGCTCTCAACTCTGTAATGGTTAACAGTGTCCACTCCATAGACTCCTGAGCAACTGGCTACTAAAATATCTTTTCTAACAATTTGCTATATTTTATCTCCACAGCGTCTTATTCTTCATCTTTCTGAAAAGCTCCTCAACCTATAAACGTCTGTACAGCCTTGCTGTTAGCAGGATTTTGTTCAGGGTGCACTGTCTTTTATCTGAGGAATGACTGCTATTATTTCTGGTAACAGCTATGACTTTCCTGACATACTTGAATGTCCTTATAAGTTTTCTAGTTAATGCAGGCAAAAGAGAATAAGAATGAAAATCACATATTAAAAAAAAAAACCCAAAATAGAGACTTACTCAGAATAAAGCTAAGTGAGTTGTGTTTTCACTTGTTTTTCCCCACCATGTTGTTTCTCTATTTAAAAGCATTTGAATCTCTGAACACATGAAAAATCATTTCAGAACTGGGAAAAAATAAAGGAGAAGTGAGAAACCATACTGAATCTGGAACTACGATTTCATCCAAACAAAAGGCCCAACTTGACAAAGCAGGAAGTCTTTCAGAGTGAATTAACCAGGAACAGCTGATAGAAGGAGCTCAGAAATCAAATAATTCATCCAAAATGCTACAAGACGAGGCATCTGATGAAAAGAATCTCATATGCTGTGCAAAGCTGGAGTCTGTAAAAGATTGCACATGCTGCTGCAAAAGGAAAACGCCAAGGCAATATCCCTTAGTGAAAAGAAAGAGCTGCATAAATTTTTTCAACACAGCAGGAATTTGTTAAACGTACCAAGGGCAGAGTTCATGACCATTAAAGCAGATTATGCATGACATTCCTGAAAAGGAATAAGAAAAGATAAAACTCAGAATAATCTCAAAGGAGAAAGCAGGTTTTTGTGGGTTAGGAACATGCCAGTCCTTGGTCCACTAGAATCTGCAAGGTGCAATAAAGCCCCTGGAGAAATTATCAGGAAGGCACAGAAATCATCTCAACTAATTATTGAAGGGATGTGAAGAACTAAGTGCTAAAGTCAATGGGCAAGTCCTCCTTTTCCTTGAAGCTTCAAGAAACAGAAAACAAAGACAAGGATCAAGAGACTCAGTACCCTTTATGATCACGTAAATGTGGGGGGATTAATAAAATAAAGTATAAAATACACATATAAAAAATGATATACATGATAGTCAAAAACAGATAGCTGAAACTGACTTTTTTCCTGACACCTTGAGTGTCAGGAATGACCTAGGAAGCACAAAGGATGAGACCATGAAATACGAAATGAATTCTCATGAAGAGGATAAGTTGGATGATTCTAAGGCATTGGAAATAAAGATATCTAAAAGAAATTCTGAAGTCTATTGGGAACTGAAACAAAAGAAAACTATGAAAAGAGGGCTAGAAGGTTCTATGTTCATTTCAAATATACAAAAGATATTTTACAGCAAAAAATGAATCATGAATGGAACACTTTTTTTCAGAAGAAAAATAGGAGGCAATGGTTGACATTTTTATATAGATTGTAAGAGAGTATGTCCTTATCCAAGACTACTTAGACTCACTTCTTTTAAGCAGCCTGACTAGACAATACTTCAATTCAACAGTTATTTTTGCTACCCACTGTCCCTGAAATAGTGGGTATGACTATGCAATTTTCAGCAAATTACATGTTCTGACACAAGCTACTGAAAATCTAAATACAAATCTTGGAAAACCACTCTAAAGCCAGACTTTTCTCCATATTTAGCAGTGCTAGATTACAGTTTGGGACTGGTGAAATATAGGTTGCAAGCTGATAACATCTTGTTTGACAGAAATCATAAAATAAGAATGTCTACACTTATGTGAGAAGTACTAGAGACTTCCAGAGGTAGAAGACAAAACTCTCACTGTGATTTAGAGGTGAGGAAACTTTCATTAATTCCCAAAAAAAGACAATGAGTAGTTCTAAGGCCATGGACAGCAGTGACACCTGGGAATCAGTATCAGAGGCCCATAGATTGTTGTTCCAGTCTCACAAGCACTCTTGGAAAAAGCAAATATCCCTTTCCGCGGGGGGACATAGGGGGAAGACCAGCAGTGATGCTCCTGCCATTCTGTCAGGCACAACAAACAGACACTTCTTGCCCTCGGGGCTTGGAGAAACCAGAAAAATAACACTGCTGGAGTCCATGGAGAAACACGAATATCTGTAGAGCAACATGTGGCACTTCAGAGGCTGCGAGAATGTTCCTTGTTTATGGGGGGGAGCACGGCTGTGAAATCCCAGCCACCTGTTGGCTGTCAGGAGTTAGTATCAGCATGTTTGCCTGCAGAAAGCAGGAGTGGGAAGCTGCACCTATAGAAAGCCATTGCTGAACCACTGGGGCTGAACTGCTGGAGCTGTATGTATTTTGTACTTTATTGTGCTGTTTGGAGTATTGGATTACACCACAGCCAGCAGGCAGACTCTGCACAAAGCAAAGGCATCCCACCCCCTGACTCAGAGGGACTATTGGCCAGATGTGCCATTAGCCACCCGGGACAGCTCAGCTCATCCAAAGCACATTGCTCCCATGAGGGGAAGGGCCCATCCTGCTCTCGCTCCTCCCCTTCCCCAGAGATCCATCCAGGGTTTTGCGGGAATTGCTCGCCATCCCTCCCCCTTAAGAAAGATATGTGGGTGTGGGGTTCTGAGGAAACCACAGGGTTAATTCCCCAGACAAGTTAAGGAGCAGGAATCTAGGCCCAGGACTACCAGGGGGAGTAGGAAAGGTGGGAATGAGGCCCCCACCCCCTTTCAGTAGCAAGGAGCTATTAATTTGCCTCAGCCATGTCTTGTGGAACAACAGCCCACCATCAATCTCTGCTCAGCATTAACTGCAGCAGCAGAGCATTTCTGACACGCTAAATGCACACAATGAATGGCAAGGAGAGATAGCAGGCGCTTTTGCCATGCAGTTCTCCAAACTCCAAGTTCTGGAAATGGAAAAAACCAAGTGTTGCCCCACCCTGTTTCTGGAAAAAAGCCTCACATTCCTCTGACCAATGCAAACCTACAAAACACTGACATTTTTCACTGGAACAGAAGGAGCAGATAGTGATTATTAAGCATTACTCAGTATGGTTGCTGCCTGAACCACATCCATTCAGCAGAGGACTTGCTGCATTTGTGTGTGGGAGGCAGACATTGCTCTGCCACAGGACTGCACCGAGTGTCAAGTAACGCATATTCTTGTTACAGCTTCTGAACAGATGTCATTTTGTCATAGCTGCTGACATAATTTTGAAGATAAGAAGATTTGGAGATTTAGCCCATGATGTTTTAAAGCTAAACACAGACAGGATTAAAGCTTTAAATTTAAACATAAGCCAGATACGGCCTTGCGACACAGGGTTATATCAAACCTATCCCAAAAAAACGTGGAAAAAAATCACCGAACAATTTTAATTTATTGTAATTGTGGTACTAATGTTACTTCAATTATTATTTTACCATCTCATACATTATTAACCACTCTTTTCACAGAATAACGTAGCCAGAAAATCTGACCTAAGATTGCTGTTCTGGAAGAAAAAAAAGTAGAACTAATGAGGCTTGGTTTCCTTGGATTAAGTTTTATCGACTTTCACGTCTAGGATGATGTAAACTCCCATGCAAGCTTTTCTCTGGGAGTGGAACTGCTTAAATGAACATCTCCTGTGTGGATTCTCTGGTGTCTGGTGTGGTATGAGCTCATGCTCTAGTATTTTTTTTTCAGTCAATGATATTACAGAGTTTCTCTTTTCCACACGCCTCAGACTCGTATTTCCAAACATCTCTGAAGCATTAACAACTTTCAAATTTATGAATTGAGTTCAGTTTTGATTGGGTTAGCCCAAAAGGTTTGAATCTATTTGGTGTGAGAAAAGAGACACGGGCCCATATCTGAAGACACAATGGTCACTGAAACACTGTTTTGAATAGGCAACTTTTAGTGGGTTTATATTAAAAAGAGAAATATTATATAGCAAATAAAAATGCAGTAGGAATTTTTTCAGCAATGTCCAAGTTACTTTTAAGCTAACCAGCTTGGGTAAGGTTATGGTTAGAGACAGAATGTGGAATTAAGTGCACAGACCAGGCAATCTAGAGGAAGGATAGCCTGTCCTGCTCTCTGGCTTACTACAGTTGACATCCTGACACTCAAACTAATTTAGGCCAGTTCCAAGGTATCTTCATTTCCAGATAAGCAGAACTTAGGCTTTTGACAACAATAGAGTTTGTACACACAAAGCTACAACCCATTGTAGTCCCAATGTGTATCATCATTATGTAAGTCAAATAATTTCAATAAAAGTAAATAATTGTCACTTCAGGGAAATGAGTCTAACTCAGACATGAGAATTTAAACTCATATTTTAAAATAACTCTACTCTGTGACTCTGTGTCCAGGGAAAAGGAAATACTAAATGCAGTTGTGACAAGTCTTTAAATACCGCTTGACAATTTTCTTTTCTCATTAAATAAACTTAGCAGAGAACTCTAATTCTGTCTAGTTATCTAGACTCTACATCAGACCAGCATTAATTTTCTAATGAGGTTTGGTCATGCCCACGTATACTATGACAGATTTCAAATACATCAAACCATGCCCCAGACAAATATTTCAGAATCAAAGCAAAGTTTCACATTTGAAAGAGTAAAAGAAGGGGTTCTATTTCTTTTGACAGTGTCTGAACAGGTCTTATGGGAGCTTTCGAATTATTTACTGATATCTACTCCAATCTCTTCTAGACACAGAATCACTATTGAAAAAAATGCTGCAAACTCTTCTCAGTGTCCACCCCTTTTGACTCCTCTAACAAGGCTTTCAAACGAAGACCTCACACAATCATGCAAATGGCCTAGGCTGGTAAAATAGTTTTATAAAACCCTCAGTGAATAGACTGAGCCCTCTGATTATCCTGCCTGTCATTAGACATTTTAGTAACTTGTCCATGATCTCCTGACCACGGAGATCTTCACCATTCATATTATTTCTAAGGTGGAAATCATATCCTTCATGTTGCTTCATGCCTGCACCATTGCAACTGCAGTTCAGACAGTTTTGCAACTTACTGAAATATTAAGGGTAGATTTCTTAAGGTGTAAAAGGCATTTCCTTTTGGGGGCTTCTAGGTGCTGGGGGGAAGAGGAGAACACACCATTCCTGTGAAGTGCAAGGTGAAAGAAACAGTTATGTTGTCCTACAGAACTATTAATCTCTCAGGTGACTATCACCTCCCTGAGTTCAATACACAAGTAAAGGCTTGTATGCTGAATCTTAAGGATTAATAATGTTTCTCTCTATTGATTTCTTACTATTGAATTTTCAGAAACATGTGAATTAAGAGAAGCCTGCAGCTGTTATTTTATACTCAGGCAGATAAATGGTTAAAAATGAAACCAAGACACAGTGAAAGCCTCATAATCTTAAGAAATGATTGCAAATGAAAAAGTTTTTGACCTTCATTTGATTTTCAGAGGTTTTTTTACATCACTTTGGTCAGAGATGTTCTTTTCAGGAAAAGAGATGAAGGTCTGAAAAAAGAAGCTCTACAGTCTTGTTACCCTGCTTAGGATATGAAAACTTTTTACTAGTATGAAAAGGGTAAACCAGTGTCTCCAACCCCAGTTTTCACTGGGGTCATCACTGTCCTGTGTCCCAGCTGCAGTGGGAGAAGCATCATCTTTATTTGTTGCTGGTACCTCCATGGGAGGGTAGCAAGTGTTTGGCCAAAAGGCAGGCTGGGGTTGTGTACGCTGGCCCCTGGATGGACCCTTACCTGTGTGTGCATGTGGCATCTGTGCAGCTCCAAGAATTCCTTTCTCCTCAAAATGTGCTGGCAGGGAGGGGAAAGGAGGTATATCCCCTGCAGGGACCCGAAAGGAGGTATATCCCCTGCAGGGACCCTGCTGTGGGACAGAGACTGAGGAATATTCAAGACGTAGCAACAGCAGGTACACATCCAGACCTTTAGAGAGCAGAGAACCTCCCACTGAGGACCCAGATGTTAACCTCCCAGATGTGGAGGTTTTCTGTACTGAAGAAGTCTAGAAAACCTTTCTGGACTGAGAACAAAGATGGCCTCCTTTGCAAGGGCACAATGGGCAAGATCTTGTCCTGCAGATCCTGTGTAAAATACCAACATTTTAGGTTGTCCTCCAGAAAAGCTTTGGTTTTGGTGGTCAAAATTCCCATGAAATGAAAATATTTTTTTCTTGAAAAGGGATTGGCAGGCCTACCTTGTATTTGCCTTTTAAATGTTGTCCATCTATAGTAGCAGCTGAGCCTAATGACTGGATTTTTGTTTGTGGTGGTTTTTTCTTTCTGGATTGTTCACCATTTTTACATTTTCCCTTTAATTAAGGAATTAGTACCTACTTACTGTTATTTTATGACCAAAAAAGAACCTTTTTTTTGGAATCATGACTGTTGTCTTAGTTTCTGTCAAGGAAGATTTTGACCCTGTGGACTTAGATAATTTTGCATCACATTCGTCTGTTAAAAAGGACTGGAGTCCAATGATGTGTGTCATATAATACTATCAGAGAAAGCAACATGCTGTTCTCATGAACCCCTAACAGAGCATAGACCTGGGTGAGAGTGGGAGACCGCTGTTGGTGACAAGAGTGATTATACCAAGCATAGTACTTTTGTTTTTTATGTTAGTTGTGTCTACCAGAAGTACTTAGCCTGGAAAGTGGATTCAAACATGCTGATGGATGCAAGCTGCTTTGCATCTCTTTTATCCTGTGGGATACTGAAGAATTCCTTTTTTTCTTTTTTTATCTGTAATTATTAAATAAGAATACAACCCCCAACAGCACCGTGAAAGAATTCTTTTTCTGGGAAAATAACACAGTGTTTTAAAAACAAAACTGGCTTAAGAACAAATAAATATGATCAAATGCTTCCACATATTGCAAAATTGAAAATATTTTGCTATTCATGGGAGAAAGATCACTTTGCCTTTTCATCACGTGCCCTGGACATGCCTGTCTGCACACACTGATTTACATGTGTCCATGTTCATAGCTCTGTAAGCATACACATAGAGAGCACACATTTGCAGCACTCAGCATAACATACTCATATTTCCCATGACTTCCTATTGCCCAAGAGCAGACTGAATACAGGTGGCTTCATAATAGCAAGCATAAAAATGACAACCATTTTTTTATTGTAGAATAACACACTGTCAGATGTACCACCATCTGTGTTATTCAGGACTACTGCTCGCTGCCTGCTGCCACCAGCACTGGCCCATTATAGGAAAAATTACAGGAGGAGATGTCTGGCTTTATGAGAGAGCCTGAAACTGGTCCCAGAGTCAAGTGTGACATAAACCCCAAAGCTGGACTTATTTGTGTATTCGAATGGTGTCCCCCGCTGTTACACAACCACAGGCATAGCCCAAGGGGATGGCCTCTGCTATTTCCTTGTCAGATATCAATGAGTTAAAATAATCAAGGCCAGAAAATGATTTGCATGGCTGTGAGAGAGGAATTAAAGATCCCAGTGACTCGAGCTTACTTTCAACATTTGCCTCTGCAGCTGTCATCACTGCAAAACTGCAGAAACACTCCTCACACCAATCAAGAATCAGATGTCAAACCTGCACCAGCTCCCACAGCACTGCCAGACTCCAGCTAGTATTGGGTGAATCCTCACAACACCAAAACCTTTGTCACAATCTGGGGACTGTCCTCTTCATTTTCTGTTACCAATTTGCTTTACAATCATTTACTAATTAATGGTGGACAACAGTGATGTTAAAATAAACATGCTTAGTGCAGAATAACAACTAAGGGGATGTCAAGACCTTCTATTCCTGTGTTCATCTCTTTGTTTTCTTCTCTTTTCCCTCACAGCTCCATTGTTAACAAAGAATGCTTTCTGAAATGATGAATATTGTGGGAGGGAGTTTCATTTCTAGTAGAGTAGTACCAGATTTTACTTTATTGCAGCAATTTCTGTTTTGAGAATGAAAAGGTTACACAACCCATTATAAAATTAAAACATTGCAAGACAGAGGGATATTTTCATAATCATAACATTTTAAATACTTAGGAAAAAAACTAAGCAAACAATTACCTTCAGTGAAATTACAGTGTAGTCAACAAAGATTTTGTAAGCCTTTGTTTGGCCTTTTTATTCATGTGCATTCATAATTAAACTCATCATAAAAAATAAAACCTGCCAGATGGACTAAAGATTTGAGGTAATAATTACAGATTACACATGGACTAGGTATGGTCCCAATTGTCTCATTCCACCTATGAAGGGCCTGACAAAATGTAAGAGTGGTTCCTACACAAACAGTGCTTCCAGGGTGTTAAAAAGGTTGTTCAGAGCCATAATATTTTGGCGTGGTTTTATCAGTGAAACCATAACATAAAACTTCAGAATGGCTTAGCAGTGAGGCTACCTACTGTGAGCTCTCCATGGACTGTATAATTTTCATGTTGCTTCCAAACAGTGCTATGGTATTAGCCTTCATCCATTCCCACACACTCATCTGTGACAAGCTGTATACTTTTTCTTGTCATCCAGGTCTGAGCCCTTGAAAATTCTGAAGTCAATTGGCCTATGTTATCCATCCACCACCAGTTTATCTAATGTGATACTTTACAATATATTGTAATAATAAATTAATGTAATCATTTCATATGATAATGCAATTTGATGCCCTCTTTTTCTTTGCTCCAAAATAATTTCTGAATGAGGGCTGAAGTTTGATTTCAAAGTTTTGTATTTTGAAGCTGACTTCTCTCTTTACTGTCTCCATCCGACCCTGACATATGTCAAGAAAATAGGGTAGTGTAGCTAGAGACACCTGTGTTATTTTTTTCCTTACAAGGTGTAATAATCTGACAACAGTGATATCAGTTTCGCTGACCATTCTCTTATTCAGAACAAATTTTAATTTCTTCAGACTGCTGTGAAAACCTTTCATATATTTGATAGAATCATGATAATATATCAACACCTCCTAGAATTAGGAAAAAAAAGTAAAAGAAACAAAAATCTGAGCACGCAGCAAGCACCGTAAGCCGTGTCTGAAATGACAAAACTGCAATCGATGTGGATCATAACCCTGGGAAGAAGGATGAGTCAAGAACATAAGTAGGCATAAAAATCATGACTGGTCTGAAAATGCTTTCAATAGGTAAAAAATTTCCATTATAATATTGGAACATATATATTTGATTGCTTTGTCTTTCACTTTCATATTTCTAGTGCTATGGATAAAAAAGAAATGGATTTAAAAAGAGAAATCAAGAAACCATAAAGCAGAAGATTAAATTATCCTTTTTTAGTTTAGTCTTACATAAAATCCATCAAATCTAAAATATTAAAAGCTTTGTTAAATTTTCTTGAAAAAAGAAAAGTAACTTTTGGTTAAAAAAAATTGGCTAGCTAAGTGAACTGAATGTAAAATCTTGAACCTGTTTCAAGTGTTTCTTGAACACTGTTATCAGTGTTTCTCACTGATATTTTAAAAGGAGACTCTCCAGGCATCAGAACCTCCAAAACAGAATTTCTTTAGGTTGTACATTGTTATGCTGTAGCTATTCCATTTCCATTTCTTTGTTTGAAAGATGGTTCTTCATCTATATTCCTATTAGTAGAAAAGCATATGCAAACAATTGCACTTCCGCATTCTTAAAAATTAATGTATTTATTAAAAAAGAATCCCTGGTAAATCTGCAATATATTTAAAATGAATTTAGCTGTAAGAAAGGAAAAATAATACTAAGAACTTCACAGAGCATGAAAATTAACTATGCTATGTTAATTGAAGATGGATTTCAAACAGAACATGGACTCTTGTGGAGCTTCAATTACCAAAATGGTACATTCAGTTCAGTATAATAACAGTGTTCTTTCTACCTCACACTGAAGGGTTTTTGAACTCAAAAGTCAAGAACTGCTGAGAAATGTGAGCATCACATCACAGACAGTGTCTGCTGAGTGTGGGTGTTTTCCAAGCACTAATAGGAGCAGGGTATTGTGTTAGTAGGAGAGGCTTAGTGAGCATCTTGCCACGGGAATCCATCTACTGCAGACTGCAAACATTACCACATTTAGAAAAAATATTTGTCAAGGTTACTTCTACCAGCAGGTGTCTTTCAGGGCTGGATTGACAGTTTGACTAAGTCCATAATTTTCACAGCTGGAGCTTCATGATTTGTCATGCAACGGTGGCCAGCCTGGCTCAGTGGGAAAGCCCACGATCCTGCAAATGCCCCAGAGGATGCACCAGGATTTACCATGGATGTGCTGATCTGCTGGGACAGGGTCCAAGACATAAATCATTCTTTTCACAGGCAGGACAATGTTGCTGCTCAACAACAGTACGAGGATACCATTCCTATCTGGAGGCTTACTTCTTGTTGTGCTGCAGCTTTTCTGTTTCTTTATACATGTATATGTACAGACACATGCTTGCATAGCTTATTGTGTGGACAATGCAGGTACAGACAAGAAAATATTTAGCTCTGGAGTGAAAATAGCTCCTTGCATGCTCTTTGGGCTATAATCTCAGCTAGTATTAATTCTGTGGGCTGTTAAGCAACCTCATCTCTACCAAGATAACTAAGAGAAAAGGGTGGTTGGCACCTGGCAGGTCTGGGATCTAAATGATTTATAAAAGCTCAGTAGCTGCTTCTCTAATCACAATAATGTGTATTGAGTATGATTTGATGGGCGAAAAGGACTTACTGGGCTCATTATAAAGACAAAACACTGGACTGTAATGAGGATTGGCAAGGAAAGTAAGGAGGAAGAGCATAGTATAATGGAAAAGAAAATGGAAAAAGTGAAATATATAAAAGAGTGAGGATGGCAGAGGGAAAAGAATAATTCCAGTTTCCTTTCAAAATATTTTCTGGCAGGGTTTCCTTATGCCAGCTACAACATACTCATACAGCATCCCAAAACCCTTTCTCTTAGCAACCCCCATTGAAAGTTATTGTTAGCAATGTAGTGATGACTAAAAATCCAACATTCTCTGAAGGCTGACTAGGTTCCCAGCCTTACAGCTATTATTTCATCTTTCATTGTTACTCTGCTCATTTAAGTGCGCTTCTTTATTTTTCTTCTGGCAACATATCTCCTCTGCTTAAGGTTCATTTCAGTTCATGGACCAAGGAATCCTACATCGTCTTCTTAAGTGGAACTCAGAGTTGTAGCTGAGACTACCAATTTACTCTTTTGACACAAGTATTTTCTCTGGCCCAAGATCCAACAGGAGCAAACTGCAGCGCAAAGGGGAGAGAAAGCAGAGGGAGGACAAAAAGTCAGGGAAATAAATATCTTATAAACAAGCGCAACTCAAAGGTGAAACGAGTCTGTGGGTAGCTGTTGCTCGATTATTGGAAGAAATAAAGTTAAAATACCAGCTCACAGACAGCTAGCTGTCACAATGTCAGAGCTCAGGGAAGGCTTTTCCCAGACAGAACACAAAATAACTTCTCCCTTTCATAACAGGGACATCTTCGCAAGTTTTGTGTTACAAAGGAAGTCTGTTTCTTTGGGAGAAGAACAGCATGCTTTCGTGACACAAAGACAATACTGGAAGCTCCGGGGTAGGTAAAAGGGATGGCAACTCCAACACTCCTTATTTTTTATATTCCCCAAACTGCATCTGAGCAACTACTCAGCATCCTACTCTGCCTGCTGGGGAAGGCTGCATTTTGGACTGAAAACTTGCTAAGAGCCAAACCTATAAGTAGCTACTGAAAACATTATTCTTTCTTTCATCTCTGCATTACTTATTGAATATTTATGTGGCTCTGACTTTCTACCACCACCAAAATTCCCCAGCCATATCGTGGCAACAAACCAATTTCAGGATTTTTAACCTCATTTCTGCTCTGACAATATCCTGGTGCCTTTTTATTCAATACATCACTTTACCCTTTTTTTTTGTGGGGACAGGTTAAGTGCCCTCCTGTTCCATTATAGAGCTCCAGCATACTACTACTCTTCCATAATCAAATATCTGCAAAAGATGTGGACAGGCACGATGATGGATGCATCAGAGCACGGAGGAGCAATGGTGGGGTGGGCACATCAGCAAGCAGCCAGTACCAGTGGGACTGTGCTCATGTGGGAAAACCAGGGTGAGGAGAGATGCAGAAGTACCGTGGTTTGGCAGAAACGACTGTGCAGTCATTATTCAGATGAGATCTCTCCAGCCAAACAGAGTGCTAGAAACTACATAGCTGTGAAATAAGTGTACGGTTATGGGTCATTAAGCCAACAGTATCTCTCTTCTCTGATGGGGGCAATATCATCTGAGAGTAATTTTTAGAATGTCTGTGGTCACAGGAAGGTTAGATTTCATATTTGTCAGATCAATTGTTTGTATCTTTCTTTCTTTGTTTTTTCTATGAAGAAAGAAGTAAAATATTCCTGACCCAAAGATAGATAGATAGCTAAAGGAGAGCTCAGATGTTTTCTTCAGCACCAAGTGGTGCTGCGTATGCATGTTTTACTTAGGTTAATCTAAGAAAGGGTGGAACAGCAGAACTGCCTCTTTTCCTGCAGGTCAATAATGTATTATTGACTGCAACTTTTTTCGAGTACTACCTCTACCAACAAAGTTGTTTCTTGATCTAAGCAAAAACTACAGATGCTCATGGTTGGGAACTTCTGCAGATCGTGACCTTTTAGGGTAAAACAGCTTTCTCTCCTTTTTTTTTTTTAATTAGGTAACTCTAAATGTGATAGACTCTTGTCCATCATGATCTCACTTCTAAGTACTGCACAGCCAAATGTATGATTTAGAGTATTAAAAATTTGATTTGTAGCACTTGGAAAGAGAAAGAGATCTCTTCTGATGTCTTTATCACTTCAGAATCACAATGCATCTCTCATGCTGCACTAGTCTAGTTAGTCGAGGTTTGTGCCCTCATGGCACTGTATCCTAATTACTTACTGCAAATATGGGAAAAAAAAAAAACCAGCTCACTATTTGGGATTCAAAGTGTTTAGCTCATCAGTCTTGAAAACCCAAAGAGGCAAATCTCCTTAAATTTTCCATGCTACACAAATTTGCACTAAGCTTACAGTTCTTATAGGGAAATTTTTAGCTTTGCAAAACATTAATTTCTCTTTTGGATAATGACTCTCATAAATATTTTCAACTCCCTTATCTTTTCTGCCCCGCAGAGGAAGGGAACATCTTTCAGCTCTAGAGGCAGGGCAGTACCACTAAGGGATTTCAGTATTGTCATAGCTCCCCAAAGCCCACCCATCAGTGCAGCAATGAAACACAAATCTTTGCATTATTAGTAATTCAAAATAGCAATCAGCCTGACCATTTTAATGGCTCCTACAGCTCTCAATTGGAACTTCGCTTGCCATCCATTCCTGTCAATCACCATGGAAAAGCTTTGCCTGAAAGCAGAACTGATTCTGCTCAGCATGGAAGCTGAAAAATTCAGCTACAAGGCAGTTAGTACTAATATGCTGCTAGAAATGACATTAAGACAGTGAAAAGTTCTGATAAATAAGAGTAAACAAATTAAAAGCCGTGACAAAAACATGCTTATACATATACTTACATATACTTAGACTGAGTAACATGTGACTTTTAGAAACACAGGTAAAACTGGCCTGGTCTTAGAGCCATACAGACAGATGTTTTAAAGTAAAAAACCTGGGCCCTTCTGCAAGCTTTGTTTCACGGTTTTCAGTCTGTCCAGTCCTCATTTGTTCCATGAGATATACCTTAAAATGCAATTGCCAGGATAAAGGATTGGATCTTTAACGTAAACAAAGTCTTAAACAGATCTTCAGCCCTATTTTCTTGTTCCTGTGCTGAATGTCCACCAACTCATCTCAGACTGCAGTGATTATCAATTAGTTACACCCTGCATTAGTCTGCACATAAGAAGTAAAAGAAAACTCTTCCCCTCAAGTGAAAGAGCAGAAACCCTTTTTTCCCCCCTCCACACCCCCACCCCCCAACCTTTGGAAGTAGCAAGCATATCTTCCTTCTTAGCTCAGGAGAAGAAGAAACAGTGAAAATTGCCCCTGCAATTTGCTGCTGCAGTACCGGGGTTGCTTCAGTCTTCCCTTCTGGGACCTGAGGGAGCAGGGCTGGAGGGCAGTGAGGCCATGGAGGCGCATGAGGCAGACCAGCCCGTTGGGATATTTTCTGTAATTGCCTCTTAAATGAAGAAAACAGAAGTGACAGGGTCTCTGCTAACTCGGTTAGACCTTGCCTCCTCCAGTACATTGCAGTCATGTCTTCAAACGTTACGGATAGAGAAGTTTCTTCTTTTCCCTTGCTCTTGCTCTTTTGTTTACACTTTTCCTCCTTCCCTTCTGTCTTCCCTTCTCCCTTTCTCCTCCTTTCTCTTTCACATCCCGATTCTCTTTTTGTTCCCTTCTCTTCTTTTTTAAGCTTGGTGTGGGATACATTCATGTCCCCCTTTCAACAGAGAAGAAATCGCCACCGTGAGCGCAAAAAGATTCTTTGATGTTGCTGCTAAGATGTTCAAGGGCACAGAAACATTTTGCTAAGTCTGTAGCAGCTCTTTCTCTAGGAGGAGTTAAAGGAACTGGGGTACAAAATGCAGTGGAGATCCCTGCAGTTCATTCAGTGTTCTGGAAATTCACTTGTAGTGGCTTATCTCACATTAGTGCCTAAGTTCCAGGTAAGTAGTAAAAAGTAAGAAGATATACAAACCTCTTCTGTCTTCACCACCACCCACTAGATGAATGTTCATCCACCTATGGAAAATTCCCAGTTCAACTTTTCTGCAGAACAAGTAAAACTATTGCTTGATCATTAACTCGTACAATACACCAAACCTGTGCCTGGAGCAAATTTTTACAGCTGGGTTATGAAATTTGAAAGGCATAATCCATAAAGAAAATTATGACAGTGCCATTGTTCTGCTAATAATATAGTAATTCCAACCACTTAAAATAATACTGTGGCACGAAACCCCATAGAACTGCACCACCAGACAGCAAGAATGAGCGAGCACAGGTCGGTACAACCATAACATCAGACTCAATTGCTCGCTGTAGGGTAAATATTTGAAATGATACAGAGGGGATTCAGCCACATGATGCCGACATTAATGGGACCCCACACAGCTAAATCCCCCCATACAGCTCCCCCCATATTTCTGATATGATAATTAAGCAGTGGGTTGCGTGCTCTGCTGCCTTCATTCCTGCCTACCCCACGCACCTCAGAACAGAAGCCAAGTCCCTCCAGTACAACCGGGCTTAGGGCACCAATACACAAACTTGTACTCCTGCACCCTATTGCTGTTGGAAAATGAAAGCTGGAAACATCTACAGAGCTACCCGAGCACTGATGTTCTAGGCTGTAGCTGTGCTCGGCCCCATTCTCTCCAGGCAAGTTCAGGGGCATGGATGGTGCTGGTAGCTCATGGTTTGTTTGCTCAAGGCTGCCAGGCTGTCAGATGACACAAGAGCTCATGGCCATTTTATAATTATACAACAGAGCATTAAACAGAGCTTCCATCAAAAATCCAATAAATAATGTTCCGATTTTCCTTACTTTATGCAGCTAACCGTCCACTAACCCTTCCACCTGGAACCTCCTACATTACCAGAGATGAATTTGGCTCAAATTCCCCAGACTCATAAAGATATATTTTACTTCAATTTTACTTCTGTGTTATTTTCTGTGTATTATTGAGGGTATCAGGCCTTCACAAAAGAGCTAGAAATAATTCTATATTTTAAAATGCACAAATCCACTTCTTTTTAAACAAGCTTTATTATTGTTATTAGACTCTAGTTTAGCTTCAAAAAAAGGTATAGGCCATAAAAATATGCCTATGTTAATACAGAAATGCCATAAGCCTAGAAAGTAAATGTAACATAGACATTCTTCAAGCATTCACTAGGGATGAAATAACTTTGTTTCCATGATCACTAAATTAAAAAAAGAAATAGAAAATTGAAAGAATAAAAAGTCAAAATACCAAAATGTCAAAATGTAACAGTAATCACCATCACCAGTAATCAACGATAATCCACAAGAGCTCAAGTTCTGCTGAAACTAAGTAGAGGATTGTCTTCTAAGACTGCCTTGGTGTCTCTGCTAGGTGACTAATACAAGCAAGAAAGTACATGGGATAACAGGTCTAATCGTTAAAAATCATTTGGGAGGGAAACATTTTTCCTGAACTATGTGCTAATGCTATTAGCTCCAGGGACTCGAGCCTCAGGGTGATCCCATACCAAAGCAGACAGGCAATATCTGGGCAGCAGAGTCTCTGACCCCAAAAGATTTGTAGACAGAGACAGACCTAGACAAGACCAAAAAAAATCTGAGATCAAAGAGTGGTAGAGAAGCTATAAGCTTGTCCTGTTCGCACAACTTGACATTAATACACAATATTTATTCATCTCTAGGTATAAATCTGAATGATTCTGAGCAAGCTTAGCAGCAAGAGATTACTTGTCATTTAGCTATGTATCTGACTCAAAAGGATTATTTTAATACTGATATCAATATTACTTGGTTTGCACAGGCTGAGTGTTTGCCATGCTGTGACTGGAATTGGGGACTACAGAGTGTATCTTGCTCTCCTAATGCCAGTTCCATGGCTTGTTTCTGTCAAAGAGAAGTTGTCATTGTAAACCCTTGCTGTGAGTGCAATGGGAGCTACTATTATGAAGGCATGAGGGGAGAAGAGTACTTCTGTGCACTACTTGGAATCCAAACTGAGATCTGTTCAGTCAGAATTATTCTACCGGTAAGCAGGTTTTGTTTTCCATTAGCTTTTATGGCCTGAACATAGGAAATTATTAAGATAAGATGCACACAACAAGGGACTGTCACCCAGTTATCGAACCGAGTTGTGATACAAGAATCATGGGGCAGAGTGAGAAACAGAAAATGTGAGCTTTCTACCCACAGCAGAAAACACCAAAGCAACACTCACTGCCTGCTATAAAACATAATAATCTCTGTAGCTCTTAGAAGAAATGCAAACAAGAAATTAAATAACCACAATGATGAGCTGGGACAATATCAATAAGAAAATAACCAACCTAGAAAACAATCAAAGGCAGAAAAAAATCAAATTCTTAAAACCAGAAAAGCAGAATATTTGTGGAATAAAAGTATAATAAATATCCAGGTAGCAAACAGAACCTATTAAGTGCTGTCATCTATATCTATATCTATCTCTATCTATATCTATATCTATATCGATATCTATATCTATATCTATCTCTATCTAATGTACATGTATATGTATATCTATATCTATCTGTATCTATACCTGTATCTATATCTATATCTTTCAAGATTTTTCTTCACATCGACTGCTTTCTTGCTTGTGCAGCTTTCAGCTACAGATACTATGTCAATGCATTTAGCAGACATGCTCATGACAGGAAATGTATTAAAAATAAACAAAGAAAACATCTGTAAAAGCGACTGATGAATGTCGGCAGGTCTGTAAATATCACTGAATTACTGTTTTTTAGAAAATCCACACACCACAGCCAACAAATGAAATGCATACATGCTATTGAAGTATATTAACAAATACTTTGTTTTCCTATTGTCATGATGTTCAAAGCCATTTTATGTTCAAGTGCTGTGACTCTTTAGCAAAGACCTCTACTGGTAATTTGGAGGGAAATCATCTATGTTTTAATTTAGACAAAGGAATTATTTTTAAATTTAAGTAAAGGTCATCTACCGTAGCCAGATGCAGCTGTAATGCAAACGCGTTCTGCTGAACAACGAAATCGTTCTTTCCATATTCCGTGTCAAATGCCTCTTTAAATGAGCTATATTAAAACTGTACCAAAAAAAAAAGAGCAGCCACTAATCCTTCAGCTGTCAGGTATCATAAGGAACTAGTGAGATGTGAATTGCAGGGCTCAAAAAACAGGAAAACAACCCGAAAAAGAAAACACTTGAAAAGTCTGATTTGTAATAAAGGTTGGGATTGCTTAAAGATAGCAAGGACTAAACTGTTATGGATAGTATTTTATAGGTTTATGTACCTGATTTATCGTTACTTATAGGGTTTATAGAACTTCAGGCACTGAACAGAACTTTTAAGAACAGAAAAGTAAAATATTATTAACAGTTTGGTAATAGTGAAGAATTGGGAGAAATTTGAGCTTAAAACACCAGAGTATTTGCAGTGTCCTGGAAGTAAAGAGTCTGCTCTAATTTTTCTGTACCTTTGATGACCTCTTCATGAACTACCCTCACATAATCAGTTTGATGTGATACGAAGAACTGGGACAAAATTATTTATGAACATGATTCAAATTTAGTAACATTAGGATCTCATTTTCCAGCTCTAAGTGAAAACATATTCTGAGCACTTAAAAAACGTTTAAAAAGTTATGGTCTATGTCACTAAGTGCTGTGCATAATTGATAAATGTGTATCTTATAATTGCCAAGTTCATGCTGACTTTTAACAAAGTCACACTGAAGTATTTCCACAAGGAAATAAAAATTATGTTAAAATTTGAACTCTTGCTAAAGAGACCAAAAAATTACCTGCTACAGTGTTTTTCTTCAGAAATAAACCTACTGAATTTCTACAGATTTGCTATTAGAAACATCTTTCTCCCTGTTGTCCTCGATGCCTTATTACAGATTATGATTCAGTTCAATTTGAAGGGTAGCCTAAAAGACAGAGACATGGATCCAAGCAACCTTCACATCATTAGAGTCTGGGAGCTATGCAGACCTAGATTTCAAACGAAAACTCTGCTTAGAAGCCGCCAACCAAGATCAAGATTTCAATCGTATTTGCATTTGTATAAAGCCAGAAGGGTTTGGCTGAAATTGTAGACTTTCCTAAGCCAGCATTTTTAAGCTTCAGTGTCTCAAGAAATCCACAGCTAGACAGGAAACAGAATTCTTTTTGAGTTCGTTTTAGTTCCCTGTAAGAACCAAGGATAAGTTCACAAATTTTCCACTGACAGGATTTAAGAAAACTCCTCTAATAACCCAGAGAATGCTGAAATCTTTCAAACCAATAATGTTTCATTTTTGCTATGTTAACATGCAGTGACAAACCAGAATTGATACAAATGAGAAATTCAAAAGAACTCATTTCAGCATTTTCCAAGAAAAAATTGCCTTAGAAGAAGAAGCAACACAGTTCCCTAAAACTTTCACCTTTCAGTAAACTAATGCTTCTGTTGCATTTCTTTAGAACAACAATTCTTATTATCCTAAGAAAAATGATGGCAAAATAAGCAGCTTCAAAAAATAAAGTAAAATCAAAGTTCTTTTGCAAGAACTACTTGAGATACTCAAATGTGAAGTGCAGTGGTAAGAAGAAAGTTTGTATCTTAACACTGGAACTTTTTTTTAAAGTAAAGATGAGAGGAATGGAATGAACCACATCCAAGTTGAGTCATCAGGAGCGCAGATACTAAAATCTGAGCAGGTCCTCCTGGGCTCCTGACATAGACCATCAGTCAGGAGGAAAACACAGAGCCAGAGTATGAGTTATCTGACTTACTTTGGGTATGTATCTTAGGATGAAATGGGTCACACCAGGACGGGGACATTTTCTCTCCCATACAGGGAGCCAGAACCTGGTCCCAGTTCAGGTGCAGACTGCTGTGGTCATGTCAGAAGACTCTGATCCATGGGGTATAGATCATAAAAAGAAAAAAAAGAGGCAGGTATGGCTGTCCTACCTGGATAGCATGGATTTAATCCTGGCAATTAAAAAAGAGAAAGGTATGTGTCACCCACACATGGAAATTCCCAGTTTACGTGAGCTTGTTGCTTCAACACAGCAGCTGGAATGAAAAAATTCTTTTAGACAAGTTTGCCTTCTCCCTTGCTTTTTTCTTTCTCCTGAAGGACAACAAGAGATGTAGCTTTGCAATTTAATTAAATGTGACATGTGTTGCTATAAGCCACATACTTGCAAGTACAGTATTTATGCCAAGTATGAGCAATCCTGGAGTAATTATGGTTTATGTTTTACAGAGGGCATGTCACTCAGCAGACAAGTTTCATGAAAGGACTGACAAAAAGAAATGCCAAAAAAAGAAAAGGAAATTATGGGCCAGAGGGTTTAAAGCTCCCAGATGAATAAAGTGAAACTGGAAAGTCTCTTAATGACAGAGGAGCAGATATGACAATAATGATAATAAAAAACTAGAGGTTAGAATTTAAGGTCAGACTGCCAAACCAGACACTGTGCTCAGGCTGCTGAGAGGCAATTACTCCAAGACTCGCCAGGAGAAGTACTTTTTCCAAAGATCTGCTCCAGAGCCCTTGGGGTGTAATTCCCTTTCAATGCTACAAGCTGGATACGAAAGCCAGTTTCAGGAGGTGGAGAAAGAGAAGCAATGTCTGCCAGGGGGATGCCTGGATGTGTTCATAGGTAGACTCTGCCTGAAAATTCCTGCTACATTTTTTGTGTTCTGGTGAATAACCTCACTGGCCAAAGCCAGGTGACAGTTCATGACAGCCAAGAAAATACATATACATATTTTGGCAGTGAACACAATTTTCAAAAACTTAAATGCAAAACATCCTTTTTTTTTTTTTTTTGGTCACAGAATGAATATTCAATTCAGGCTGGTTTATAAACTGCTTTATAAATTATTGTGATTACAAATGCAGAGGCATTTAAGTATCATGACACTGTACAATACTCCAATATCAATAAAACTATTATAAATTCTTTTAAGTCTTCTTCCCATTTCTATGTGACATTCAGCTATGCAGGTAGTGACATTGCTACACTGAAATACTTGGGGAGGAGGTTATCTCTAATTACATTGATATAGTAAATTGCACAATCATTGTGTGAAAGGGCCTAAAATATTTGAATGTAGTAAAATGTACTCAGGGGCTAAATCCTAGGTTTCTAAATAATTTAAATATATTTGAAAATTATTTCTTTTCACACTTAACACCTCGGGTGAAAAAGATGTGCTCTCAGACACTGAATCACTTCAGCAGTCTCGCAGAAAGGAATCAAAGCAATACCTAACACCATTCAAAAAAACCCTTCAGAGTACAAAATTGCAGGTGGAGCCCAGGTGCCTCAATTAATTGCATTAAACCAACAAGTTTAAACTCTCCAGTTTGTGTACGGCAGTTACTTTTTTTCTATCTATCCATTTAATTGTCTGAATAGTGAAACCAAGTTGACCACCATAGGTTATCTCAAGATATTGGTGCTCTGCCATTTCTCTAAAACTGTTCAGTTTTCTATCTTTAGATTGAGGTTTAGATGGAAAAGCCTGACTTAAGTATTAACCTTAATGCCTTGCTCTGAAAGTGAACATGATAATCACTTCAGCCAGTTTCAGAAGCAGAGTTTCAGATGTCAGGGGAAAAGTTGCATCCTGTGCTTTCATGACTTTCCTGATGAGTCCAGCTATCAACAGATTGCTACTGAAGAGTGAGCGTTCACTGAAATTTTAGACCAATTACACTGAAACCAAAGAGAAATTATCCTGGATTTTTCACACATAAACACGTCAAAGAGCTGGTTTTTTCATGTGGTTAAAAGAAGTCCTACTAAAAAGTGGCACCATGCTATGGATGAAAGTCACTCCACTAAAATCCTTCTGTTTACATGGAGCAGATCTGATTATAGAGTGCAGATACTTGTAATTTTCTATAATTTCCCCACAGCATTCAGCTCTACAAACAACTCGATGTGGACGAAGCATCCCATTTGTGTTTTTATAAGGGCTGAGACAATGACATCTGCATTTCACTCTTTCTACTGGAAACGTATTTTATTGGATATCTCACGTTTGCATTTATTTTGCTTTGTTTTTATTGGCATCATCTCAATGGGAGCTTCTAGAATTTTCAGCGATCAACAAATACAAGTCAGGCTTTTTTCTTCCTCACTGTTGTTTTCAACTGATGAATTTCCAGCATATAATGGACATTTGTATTAATCCCTAAAAGCATGACTTTGCATAGTGAACTGCCTAATTTCATGCTTTTTTGATCCTCCAGCCCTCAAGGTGACCCACGGCTCCTCCATAATGACAATTGCTCACAACTTCTGTGATCAGCACATTTCATTATCGGACTCCTGCTTTTGAGCTAAGTACTTTAATGAAAATATTAAATAAGACTGTCCCAAAATTGATCCTCGAGGGGCTCCACTGATAGTCTCAGAATATCGTTAGGCCTTACATTTTAATACTAATTATATTGTAGTATTTGTATCAGGGCAGCAATGCTCCTGCAGCACTGCTCCCATATGGACTCATGAGAGCCCCCGTCCAAAGGAGCCAACCACCTGAACTGGCCAGACAAATGGACAGGCTGGAAGCAGCATCCTACTGCTCTGAGTGGTCAGGACCTAGACAATGTTATGGTAGCTGTAATGAAGATTATCTAATAATCTAAAATTGTTTAAATTTTTGATTTCTGCCAGTTGCAGACCAAAACAGTGGGAAAATATCCTGCCGTATCTTACTGAACTGCAGGAATGGTGATCTAAAGTTAGTAGAAAACTGAAGTTTCAAAGCAGCTGATTAGAAAAGAGAAAGTGATAAAGATACTTTGCTTCCCCTTATAATGCTTGAAGAAATATTCAGAATATTTCCTTTATGTTCTTCACAAATCTGTCACACAAGGCTTCTCTGGATGTCTCAAATGAGATTCCTAATAATTCAATATAAAGTTTTCAACCTTAGTTTCAAGTTGTCCTGGGAAAAAAATTTAATATGCCATCTTTCACCAACACAAAATTGGTTTGATGACAATAATCAGAAATCCATGAAGAACTGTTTTCTTCTAATTGCTGAAGTATTGCTACCAGCAAATCCTTAAGGGAAAGTTCCAATTATATTTTTCATCTCAGTTTTTTTTTTGATCCTTTCTATAAATCGATGGTAATATAGAGATTAATTTATTTAAAAAAATGATGAATTGAATCATACACTTCGTTAAGAACTTTCTCAGTGTATCACTGATAGCAGCAAAATTTGCCCTTTGTTAGCTGGACTAACATCCTCCACAGTTTGCCATCAACAAGAAGTATAAATCAACTGAAATTAGTACATATGTGTTTTCCTGGCACTTGGAATCTGCATTTCCCCAGCGTGGGCATGATGTCAAAACACAGTGACAGTGTGCATGCATCCAAGAAAGCAAGCCTACAAGCAGTGAGTATGGAACAAAAAAGAGAATCCACATAAAATCTATTTTTTGTTTTCTTTTTCTTTTTTTTTCTTTTTTTTTTTTTTTGTAGTGCAGATTTATTGCACTTCAGTGGACTGGTTAACTAACTCAATAAAAGCTCTCCAAAAGCTATTGAGAAAACAGCCTCACTGATTGCAAAGCAAAACTGACAGAAGTGCTCCTACTACTTATGGCTTACACAGAAACGTTCATATTCAGATTGCTTGACAGACATTAAATTAATCCCACTATATCTTAATTCTAATTGCCACAGGGATTCAGACTGTTCTGAGGCATATTTGCTGCAGAAGTTGTGTGTCTGTAGCACCCTCCTACTGCAGGAAATACAGTTAAGCTCATTTGTTATTTCAGTGAGAATATTCCTCCAAGGTTCTTTTCCTGCCTACATTTTAAAATGGGGCTCAAAGGTGCTCGTTGGTATCTTGTCAGCACAGCCTTTTTAATCTGTTAGCTCTGTAAAAAATGGATGTGGCTGAAACGTCTCATTTGAGAGCTTTATGATGGTTACTGCGGTAGCCAAAAATGGCAATCTCACCAGTTACTTGGTTTTTATGTTACTCCTGAGCTTTCATACACGATAAAGTAGGAACATAACAGCCTTTACTTGTTCTTCTTCCAGGGAAAAAAATTCACCAAAACAAACCACAAAACACATGCAAGCCCAGTTTTAACCCCCCTCTTCACTTCCCTTGTTCAGATTCTAGATTCAGTGCATGTAACATTTCTGACCAACTCCTTTCCAAGCTCTTGCACACTCAATCACCTTATTGCAGGAGGACCAAACATCTTTGGGTTTGACAACCCGATTTTTCTCATGGTCCAAGACTAACATTCTGGAAATAAGTTTCTTCAGCCCTTGTAACCGTAAATTGAGCTTCATGTTGCTGCCCCACCTAACCTCGTCCTGGGAGCACAGTGGGCAGAGCCCTGTGACAGCTGGAGAATTACAAATGTCCACGCGGATGGAAGAAAGAACTGTACCAGGTGCTGCATTCCCAGAGCATCAGTGGACTGAGCCTGTATTTGTGGCATTTATTAATGTGGAAAAAAGGAAAACATTGCAGTCCTTCAGAAAATGAACATCAGCCCTCTGCTAGGAGGTTGTGATTTTGATAAATTCTCTGAAGTGCTACACAGGCAGGACAGAGTGTCTGTAGTGTGTGCTCCGGATTTACTGCCTGCCTTCGTTTTAGCCAGCCAAAGCGAGCTCTCAAGCATTAGGTTCCCAGTGAAGATATGGTTTTGGTTTCATAGGACTATGCAGAGCTTTAATAGAAAAATTAATCATTTCCCCTGAAGAGAAGCATGGGCAAAATACTCACCAAAATCAGAGAGATGCTCAACAAACATAACGGGTTTCAGCAAACCAGAGAGTCACACCCTGTGACTTGGGTTTTGTAGGAAAAAAGGTAAAGTGCAAGTGAAGAATGTCAAAATGCAAGCATAGAAGGGCAGGAAAATTTAGGTTGAAGAACAAATGTACATCCTTTTCCTTTACACCTTGTGTACATAAAGCTGATAATGATTCTTGTAAAGTCTTGCCAAAGAATTCAACCTACAGCAGCAGTAGCATAAAAATACAAATGTCCCTCCTAAAGGAATCATGTAAGAATGAAATTAGCTCCAGGAACTGACAGATAAGTCTCTCTACGTAGCCATTTGGCACTTAAGAATTGCTTACATATGCCTAAATGGATTTTGTTTCCTGCAAGACTGGAGTCCATTGGCACCTTGCATTGTTGCACTATTTCAGGTATCAGTACCCAAGAAATACAGACTTTGGGATTATGATGGTTTGTAAATTTTAAGCTGTCTAAGCCATCAGATGCTGCCACCTTAGTAGTATGATTAACAAAGGCTATCAGAACTAACACTTTGCTTCTATTTTAATTAGTATTAGTAAGGGGAGTGATCAGCAGGATAAAGACTTGGCATGCTGCTGACAACATTGTGGTCAGCTTCACTTTTTTCAGGCTTTTACTACGTATGAGGAACTGCATTGCTCTGTACTCAGCTCAGCAGAATGCAATTTCTTGTACAAACATCATTTTCAGGGATATAATGAAATCTTTGATACTGTGACAATTAACATGGCAGAAATAAAGGGTTTTGGCCATTATTTTCATGCTATCCAAATGCTTTAGAAATATCCTATTAGCTACTATTTGCCAAAAGAAGGGGAGGAGGGTTTTTCTTTTAATTTTTTTATTTACTTTGCTTTTGTTCTTCTATGGATCAAAGCCCATATGGGCTCCTTTACTGTTACCCCTTGCTGCTGACTTTGAACGACATCTGTGCTTTAAAACTGGTGGGAAGCCACAGAATAAAAGTCGATACTAAGTAGTTTTATTCTACATTTCCTGATGTTGCTTTCGCTAAAAATATCTTAGGCTTGGGGAAAAAAAAATCAATAAACACCATTTTTATCCTCATGGCTTTGATGGTCATGCTCCAAGAAAAATCTGAAAAGCAATTGGCTCCACTTTATGCCAGAGACAGAGACTAGAACTGAGTAGGTCCCATCCTCTTCATCTCATGTGACAAACTGAAAACCACGGTGAATTAAAACCTCACTTTTTCTTCTGGTAGCTTAAAATGAGGCCATTTGTTGTATATTTAGCAAGGATCCCAAAAAAAATAAGCATGCAGCAAGGATTTCACTCTTCTTCCAGTGTTCATTGCACTGTGATGGCTATTCTTTGCCATTCCATAAGAAGGTAATTCACTTCCAGAACAATTCAATTCAACAGTATTTTTGCCATTAGTGTTAATGAAACTCGGGCTCCTTGGTGCCTCAATTTTTTTTTCTCTGTATGTCCCTTGATTCATCTTCTCCAGCCTGCCTTCCTGCTTTTTAGCTTTCATAGAGACTGGATTCCAGTTTCATCAATTCCTCTTCCTTTTCTGAATAGGATGGAATTTTTTCACATCCTCAATACGGACAGCAAATGTAAAAGGATCCTCATTTCCATAGTGTCATCTCAAAATGTTTGAATGTTTATGTGATCCAAAATTCAGTGGCTTGATTAAAAAAAAGGAGCAGTTTAAAAAATAATCTTAATCTTCAAATGTTTCACTGTCACAGACAGCACTGGCTTTTAAGAAAAACATATTTATAGGCAAAATGAAAATCATCATAGACAAGGAAAAAAAAAAATGTAAAGGAAATCAAATCTGGGTGAACAGTTCACACTGAGATCCGAGTTGCTGCCAAAGTTTAAAGACTCATTGTGTGACCTAAATTCTCAAATTTTCAGTCAGCCCAATACAAAATAAAGCTGTTGAAGGGCATGTCCAGTGAGGATGATGACCATGGCAACACTGGGAGTTACTCATGTGTGGGCAAACCTCAAACACCCATAAACAAGTCTGCCTTTCATCTGAGTGTTTGGAACAGACTCTCAGTTCCCAGTCTTAATCTCAGCACATACAGAACTCCATGCACATGAATCTGCATTTGCAAATACCAGTATCTTCCTGTGTACACACTAAACATATTATAATATACATAAGCAGTAGGACTTTCATTTGCTAAGAATTTTCATCTGTAACATAAGCAAAAACAATGTATAAAATAATTTTCTCCACTTGAAAGTAGATCCTTTAATTAATTTGTAAACTTCACTTAGCAGATATAGCATTTTTAATTTTTAATAGATAGTTCTCTTGCTCACAGAAAATCTTTTAGGAGCTATGAATACAGAGGTGGGATGTCAGCTTTCAAAAAAGCATATTGCAGAACAGATGCTATGTTGGGCAGATCCTTCAGTTTTCCCATGGAAGCTCTTTCTTCCTTAAGTGTACTAAAGGAAGACAATAGATTAAAGAGAAATAAAGTAGAAAATGTTAAAAGCAAAACATTGTGTAAAATTTACATGCTATCTAAAGCTATAAATCAACCAGGTTGTTATTTTAACAAACAGCTGGTTCTGGAATACAAGAAGTGAGGTGGTAGATACTTTAAATATATTTACAAGAGTTGAAGCAAATTACATTGCTTAGGTTTCATGATCAGTTGCAGATAACCTACTCCTGTACAGTTTTTGCAAACACAGATGTAGGGCATATTTGCATTATCTTAAAAAAAAGGCACTTTGTCATTTACACATCAGAATAACTACTCATTGGAAAATAAACTCATTGGATAAAAAATGCTAAAATATAAGCAAGGCACTTTATAAAATTTTATAAATATTATTTTAGACCTCGTTCATAGTATAATAGCAAGTATTATTTTACTTCAAGTAAAGTAAAATTTAACAGGAACTCATACAGGATTTCACAGGAAAAACTGCAAGAAAAAAAGTCTAAATACTTTATATTAACAGCACACAAAAGCTATGGATTTTCCACTAGAATACTTGCTTTTTCAGGTACACAGCATCATCAAAACCTCTGAACACTACCTGGGTTGTGCTGGCTTTCCAATCACTTCATAATTCTTTGGGAAATGCGAAATGCAGCTATGTGTAAATGACCTCATTTTACTGTACCTCAATGGAAAGACTAAACCAGGTGTGTCTCAATACTGACTAGCAGGAGTCCTAATTTCAAGATCAAGCTTGCCCATATTTTCTCTTAATGACATTGGTTTTGGTAAGACCAGAGTGTGCCGAGAACCCAGTGTGGGTGAAGAACCCTTGACAACTCTGTGACACACTGTTCAAGACACTGCCAGCCACAAGTGAATGCACAAAACAATCCAAAAAACCACCCAGGGAACACCATCAACCATCAACAAATTTATAACAACTTCATTAAAAACCTCACAAGGCAACATTTCCCACTTACTGCTGGCTGAGGTCAGAACTTCCAGTGAAGCCATGCAGATGGACATGGATATTGCTGGGGATCCAGTGGGTGGTTTCCAGTTTGTCACTGTGCCAGCAGAGAATGAAGTGAGTACCTGTTATCTCAGGCACGCAGCACCGGCGTTTCTGGGCAGATGCACCTTACAGAGGTCTGCACACCACAGCTGCAACCAGATCCCAGTTCTGAGCTGCAACACAACACCTTTGGCAGCAGGTTAAGGTTTTGTGCCAAGGGGCTGACACATTCAGGGACACTTCTTGGAGCTCCACCTTGTTCCCTTCACCCTGCTGTGGGAATGGCTTCACCTCAAACCAAAAGGCTGTTTCTGGTGCTAGGAAAGACATTCAGCTGTGCCCATGAAACTCACCTTTCCTGCCTCCTCCAAAGGAAAGGTGCAGGCCAGATGGATATCTCCCGTGGCATATTCCAGGCAGCCTATGGGCTCCAGCCTGGATAATGCTGGCTCTAATACATTCTGGTCTGAGGCACGAGGACTTAAGACATCCCAAAAAAGTCAACACAGAAAGATTAAACATTTAACTTAATTCTTCTTAATCTTCATATGTGCTTCAAAGCTGCAGTTATGAAAATCCCTGTACTTGAGGCTCATACCTGTTAAGGCTCTAGCAGTGTTCTGTGGCAAGACAGTGCAGAAGTGTGTGAGTCAAAATCAGCAATTTTTAAAAGGGATAAAGGGTACAGGATAAGGAAAAGCAAGAACAGGGTGACCAGTATGAGTACAGGCTTAGGAAAATACCGGAGTGGAAAAGGGGCCATCACCTACTTCACCATGATCCACAGCAGGGCTCTGCCAACCACAGAATGGCTACAGCACAGGACAGCAGGCAGGTCAGGAAACCTGGATTTGTGCAGGTCCCAACAAACATATGTCTCTTAATATTCATTCTCTTCACTTATTTGGATCTTACTCCCTTTGTAGCCAATGTGTCTCAGCCCCGAGGTGAATGCTTTTGTTGGTACAGATTTTCTTCATCAGTTCTCTCTGGAAATTGGCAGGCTGAGAGAAGTTTTCATTATCACACTCCATGAAGCGCCCAGAAATCAGATCTTTACGGCAATCAATTGTAATTATGTAAAATCTTAGGCTGCATCCAGGTCTCCCACTTTGCTCATGCTACTGTAGCTGCATGATTTCAGTGGAACAAATCCTGGCTCTTGCCAATAGAATTAAGATTAGAGTTGCCCCCAAAATAATGCTTCAGGAAACACAAGAAACTACGCAGGAAAGATAATGTATTTGAGAACATTTTTAATAAATAATGTGACAAAAATTACTTTTCTGATTATTGGATCCTCAGTATGCAAAATTATGGCTAAAATATGAGGTTTCTTACATGAACATAATGAAAACATTAATCACATGGATTTTTCCTTTAGTACTGCACACCCTTTCTATGGAACCTTTCTTTAAAAATTAGCTAAATGAAAAATTTCAGTCCTCGGTAAACACCAAAACACTTTTTTTTCTTTTTTTTTTTTTTTTTTTTTTTTTGGGGTTATTCTTATNTTTTTTTTTTTTTTTTTCCATTGGGGCTAGTCCTGATAGCTGTCAATAAACAAACACACATTTTTCCATTAGCACCAATGACAAAGAAATTTCATAATTACAAAAAAGATCAGAAAAATCTACAGACAGAGGACATCATTTGGCAAATTCAATGCAACTAATGCCTCTATTTCGGCTTTAATGATAATCCAATGTTGAGAGAGGACACAGAAAAATTGGTAATTTTCTGTAAGTCCAGGAAAAGTGAGAAGTGTTTTGATTATGGCCCACATTTACGTTTGTTACTTTACCATCTGTCATCATTCAAATATTCCAAACACAAACATAGAGCATTAACAAAAAGATGAAAAATATCCCAAACAAATGCTTAACATTTTCAATAAGACAAAAAAAAAGGTTAATAGTTACAATGGTTTACAAACAAAGTTTAGTGATTGTGCNTTTCCCTTGGTTTTCTCTCTATTTAATTTAAAAAAAAAAAACAAAAACCAAAAAAAAAAAAAAAAAAAGATAAGCAGTGCATTACAAAAAAATTCATTGCCAAGATCAAACAAAATTTCTTTAAGTGGCACTTCTTCTTTAAGGTGAATTGACACAAGTAGAGGTCTGAGATTTGGGCCAGTAACAGTTGATGATACTACCTAATCGTTATTAAAAATGTCCATTGATTTTCTTTTCATAAGCATTGTTGAAGCTGAAAATTAGAAAAAAGTTTCAGATAAACTTGCTCATGCTATGATTAGGCAAAGAGCAATCACATTGGCTTACCTCCTGCCTATCCCAAAGGACATTTTTAATAAGAATGTATTTAATGATGAAAATGGAAAGACAAATCAAAGTACCACAGGGGTTTAAAATGAGTACATATTTACAATAAGAGCCACCTTGTCCCAAATTAATTTTACTTTCGTTTGTCAAACTGTATCATCTGCAAAAGGTTAGCAAGAGACTGGCAGAAAACAAGACACAGAGTCTGTGTTAAAACTGCAAGATACCATTTGCACTGGCTGCAGACTACAGTGATTCACGAGAACCGAAGAATGTTCTGCACCAGGTTCACTCTGGGGACCTCTTTGATCACTGCCGTGTCACTTGCGGTGTTACCGACTGGCTCACTGGTGAACTGGCAGTGCACTGAGCACCGCCTCGCTGGGGAGAAACCTTGGAATGCCAGGCCCTGGAATTCCCTTCTGTTCTAATCCTGAAGCAGCAGCTGGCCCAAGCACCTCGAAGAGCAGCTTCCCTGCCTGCTCGGGCAGCGAGGGTGACGCGCTCAGCGTTACGGAATAGGCAAGGGCCGTTCCTAGTGAGGAGGGTTTACAAAGAAAGAGTAAAACAAAAACTAGCATTCTGATGGCATGAGGAAAAAGGAAAAATTGTACACTCTGATTGCACTGAACATTATTTCTGGCGTCAAACATCATCAGACTTGAGGCATCTTAAGTGATTTATTTTTTTTCTGGTTAGATTTTAAAAGCCTGTTACAGTACATGTCGTTGTCTTCAGCTTTCTGTTTCCTGTATTAAAAAAAAGAGGATATAAATTACTACATGGTAAACTTTATTACTTAAAAATTTGTTTACGTACTTCTTAGAGATTTTCTACCTTTAAATGATAATTACTACTTTTAATTCCGCACAGCATAGTGACTGTATGTTGGCCACCTTTTCTACAATCAGTATTAAATTGAATATCATTAGGCAGAAGAAATAAAGAAAAACGTCCGTGTCCCCATATCTAATAAAATCTAAAATGATAAACTCTCAAAAGATATGAAAGGCAGTGTCGTGGTGTTCTTAGATGCTCTAGTTCTTTATTTTCATTTTTGAAAGAATCTGGGTAATGTGAAGTGCTCTTCAAAATATTGTATTTCTGCAACTTCTGTTCCATAAGTTTTACTGTGGTAACAATTACAATATACTATATATTACTTGTTTTTTATGTTTTTGACACATCATTAAAGTTTATTTACTTGGATTGGGCATAACATTAATGGACAGATAAATGCACTAATTTTCCTGTACAGAAATACTTCTGGTTGAAAAGCGTTTTTTTCTGGCATCTGTCTAGAAACAAAAACAGCCTCACTGTAGTCATCTTCAGTATTACAACTGCAGTTACCTCCATCTCTTCTTCTTCTTCCTCTTCTCCTTGTTCATAGGCTCCCAGTACTTGCATTTCTGCAACATTCCTTCGGGCTAGATTTCCTTGATCTGCCCTCTGTCTGCCTCCTGACCCTCTTGACGACATGGAGCTGGAGGAGCTGGGATCTCTAGGATTATTTGATGTTGGAAATGTTGGTCTAGAATATGGCAGGATGTCCTCTGTATAATTAAATGCACACACTGTTATGTTTACAAGACCAGAGATAGTGAACCTAAAATTTCTGCATGCAGCTGATTTACTTTTTATGATTCTCAGGAGGTTTAAAGTGATGCCTGACAAGAACATGAAATATGCTGCTTCCATAACAGCATTACAGAAGCTTTCTCAAGGAAATTGATAGTCTTTACACGGTAACGTTCACCACCGAAAAAACTAATTCATGATTAGTGTCCATTTCATTTCAATTTAGGATTCCTGGTCTATGTTCTACAGGAAAAAGAAAAAAAACCCCCACTCCTTGTAGTATGTAATTGATATGACAGAGTAGGAGGAAATGAGAATACACATATGATACATGGAACTCAATCCATCTAAATACTGGACCCTGCATTTCTTAGGCTGAATCTGAGACACAATTAGTGGCCATGCTTTAAAATTTCACCACCATCCTCTGTGGTAGCATTCTAATAACTTTTCTCTATAGCAACCCACTGTAATCAAACTTTTATTCATGTGCTCATTTAACCAACTTACTACCCAAACACCCCTGATGTTATCCCTAAATATCTGCAGGTAGAAAGGACATTTGTATCAATCTGTGCTCTTAGTGAACTCTTGGCATGTTCCATTAATTAGTAAACTTACCACTTTCCATATATAAGAGCTTACTTTGCTCAGGGCTGGCTCATATAATGCCATGTCATTTAGTATTTATAATTAATCCACAACTACTAAGGCTTTCTTACTTTTGAAACAGGTATCATTCTGACCCTTTTGTCCTCTAAAAATTGGCAAAATGCACCAAGTGCTGATCCTTTGGAAGAAAAGTTAAGTTTCTGACTTACAGATCTACTGTCTGACTTCACTCAGTTCCCTTACAACCCAGATTATAATTAGATACATTAAATATAACTAGACTAATAGTGTATGGTGGGAGCAAGGACACTGATTCTTACAACTCTCAAGGAATATTTCTTTTTGGTTTCCTCAGCATTAGCTTTAATCCATGATGGGTCTGAGGGCAGCAAGATAGAAAAGGGATGTTTTGTAAGCTTGTAATAAGCTTGTATTTCTGTTTTACCCTAACAAGAACCTGCAGTGTGACCCACATTAACACTACAGTTGTGATAAACGGTGGCAATGCAGCAGCTCTAACTTCACTTCAGCAGCCCGCAAAGCTCCCAGTGACCAACACCCAGCACTCCAGCAAACCCCAACAGGCAGAATGACCTTGAAGAAGATGAGTTTTTGCTGGTGCGCCGTCTCGTTTTGGTGCTTTGCTTCCTCGCAGTTTGCCGTCGCTGGGCTGCTCCTGGGACTCTCTCCGCTCCCCCGAGTGCGTCCGCCCGTCGGGATGCTGCCTGCCCTCCACCCCGTCCCTCCCCTTGTAGCTCGCGCCCTTCCTGTCCGCGGATCTGTCTGTCCTCGCGTCCATGGAAGCGAGTTTTGGCAGCATGACCGGCCGCACCTCCAGCTGCGCCTTGGACTGGGCCGTCGGGGATTTTATGGCTGGAGGTGGCACAGGAGGAGGTGGCAAGTCTAGGAAGTTGAAAGGGAAGAGTAATTACGATGACATCACGCACTAGTGAAACTAAGAAATAATATTTAACTTGAACTGAAGAAACAGATGCTCTTGTTTAATTGCAGCCCTCCCTCTGCCCTTCTCTTTCCACCCCAAAAGGTATTATGTTACTGTTAAAACTGCTGATGGGTATTTTTCCAAAAGCTTGAGCTTTCAAAACACAAAGTAGGACTTCTTACTGCCTTTGCAAATCACAATATTTTCTTAAAAATCATTACCAGAAACTGCAATAAACTTTAGGCACCTGGATATTAACATATCAGTTATGAGTATCAACAAAGAGTTAAGGATAATAACACATCCTTCCTGCTATTTGTCATTTTTTGCTAAGTCCATTCAAGAACACAGCAACTTGTGCTGCAATTACTCAAGGTCTTCGGTGTAGTGAGCATTAAAGCAAATGGGCTGGGATGTAAGAATGTGTCAGATGCATTGTTGACATATGTAAGGATAAACTGTATGTATTACTGCAGTCTTCTTTTAAAATGATAGGTTAAACTAACACACATATCCTTGGTGTCTGTGGGTCTGTCATGACATATTAAAAAAAAAAAAAAGCACAGTCAGTCAATGAAGTAATAAGCTCTCAGAAAAAAACAAAAACAAAGAAGAAAAGACAAACAAAGACTTGAATTAAGTCTCTTTAAATTAAGGGGTTCTAAAATCCTGAATATTTTAAAATACTATTACAAAGCACACATATAATTTACTTTGCTCTATTTTTCTATTCTTGCATCAGGACGTAAAACTAGAATATGGAAAATGTTCATCAGGATAGTGCTCTGTGGAATATAAAATGTGAAGAAAAAATAGAGGAGCCAAGCAAGGAAGTGGCAATACAAAAGCAGTTCACAATAAAGCTGTAGGCACAACTCACAGGGATGTAGGAGAACAACAGGTTAAAAAAAGTGAGATGAGGTTAATATTCTCAAGTGAAATTGCTAGGAAAAAAACCCTTCACTATTAAAAATGGTAACCTCAGCTTTTTGTAATAGTGTGCATTTCTACTTCCACAAGAATCTGGGAGCAGCTGTGTTTTTCAAACACAATCACTATAGATATAGCTAATTCTCATTCTGTTCAAGATAATGTTTCAACTGAAATTTACCTAAAATGGGCCAAAAATAAAGGTAGCACTCCTGAGTAAGAAAAAACAGGTATCTAACATATACATGTAAGTTCAGATATGGCAGCTGACAGACATTTTCGAGAGGTTTTCCAGTGACACAAAGCTTGAGTGACTTGATCCTGCCCTGTGGAAAGGTGAAGCAATGCAGAATTCAATGCTCTATACAAGCTTACTGGGAACCACCCACCACATTCACCTGATGACATATCTTGGAATTATCCTTGACCTGTTTTAAACAAGACTGGAAATTTTATCAATTGGCTGGACTGGAATGATGAGGAAGAAAGATGTCAAAAAGTATGGTTCATAAGGATGGACATACTTCAGGGAAATGATACCCTGCTATAATAACTCCACTGTCTTGGTGAAAAAATACCACAATAAACAAACAAAAGAAAGAAACAAAAAATCCCATCAGTTTGTTTGTTTGTTGTGGTAGTTTGTTTGTTGAACTCAGCAGTTTGGGGAATATCAGTTTTGGAGAGCAGCTAAAGGTAAACCATTGAATACTGAGACTTAATTTTAAATATCTACTTAACACTCACTATTTGCAGATATCTTTTAAGAAAAAGCAATGTAATTTTCAAAACCCAAAAAGGCATAATGTAAGCTTGGATAAACTAAGTAGCTGAATCAAAATGAAGGGAAGGTTTAGATTGGATATCAGGAAAAGGTTCTTCACCCTGAGAGTGGCTAGACACTCGAGCAGGCTCACAGGGAAGTGGTCACAGCACGAAGCCTTAAAACATACTTGGCAAGAAAGCACATGATCAGTTATGTTGCATTCCTTTGTTATCTGTAAGTATTTAAACATGGTTTAGAGACGTAACCTCTGTTCAGTACACAGCCTCAGCAGCGAAGGTCTGTAATTCCAGCCGTCAGAGTAGCACTCAGGCTACCTCTTCTAAAAATGCCCTGTGAGGTTCTGCCACCAAAGAGCAAACCAAACTACTTTCACTGGGCTGCCCAGCCCTGTAATGCAAATTTGGATTTCTGGATCATGCAGACCCACAGCCAGATGATCTTAATTGTCAATACGTGTGGCAAAAAGTGTTGGTCTGAAGAAGTATATAACCTCTTACTATTCAGGAATCACGTGAAAATTCATGTGAAGTCTGCCTAAGACCTCAGAGTTGTGCATAATATGTTCCTTGAAAGCCCAGCGCATAAGACCATGTCAATCCAGACTGAAGCTTACTGAGCACAAGAACTGTTCTTCAAAAGCAAGGCTGGAGTGGACCCCATCTCTCACAGAACCCTGGTAGGAATCACAGAACTTGGACAAGGTTTAAAAAATAAGACAAACTCTGAATTAGCCTGTGGAGATACCAACAACACTTTCCTTCTTGAGGAAAACTTTCTTCTCACAATATGTCTTCCCTCAGAAGAGGACACACTGTTTTAGAAGTGGATGAAGATACTCAAACTCAGAAGTGTAGGCTTCTGAAACCACAGATGCTTTTCTTTTAACACACTCTGGTTGGATATGTCCTTATCTCAACCCTTTGGGGTGCATGTTGGGCACCAAAAAGGACTGTCATGGCTTTAAGCCCAGCTGGAGATGAATCTCCTCAGCCGCTCGCTCAACCTCCCATCTCTCTTCTCCCACCCCAGTGGAATGGGGAGGAGAATCAAAGTAAAATTTGTATGTTGAGATAAGAACAGTTTAATAATTGAAAATAGAAGTAAAATAATATAATAATGGTAAACAATAATAATAATGATAATAATAAGGGAAAAAACAAGTGATGCACAATGCAATTGCTCATCACCCACCGGTCACCCAATTGGTCACCACCCACTGACCAATGCCAGACACCCTTCCTGAACCCAGATGGGCCCTTCTGGGTCAATCCCCAGTTTATATACTGGACATGACATTCTATGGTGTGGAATATCCCCTGGGTCAGTTCGGGTCACCTGCCTGAGCTATGCTCCCTCCCAGTTTCTTCTGTGCACCTCCTCATTGGCAGAGAATGAGACAAGTTAAAAAAAAAAGTCTTTGACTTAGGATAAACACAACTTAGCAAAAAACCATCAACACCACTCTCATCCCAAATCCAAAACAAAGCACCTTAACAGCTGCTGAGAAGAAATTATCTCTACGCCAGCTGAAACAAAGACAATGCAATATCATGCGTCTCACATGCTCCACTAACTTTCTCTGTAATAAAGCACTGAACAGCCCTTCTCTTGAGCCTGCTGATGTAAAGGGAGTGTAGATATCCAACATCAGCCTTTTCAGCCACCCTTGGAGTCAGTGTCCAGCAGATGTGGCTTGGCAGTGCACTGGATGAATGAATACCAAAGGGAAGGAACATTCTTATAGCCTATAAAATATAGCTTGGAACAAACTACTTTGTTCAAGAATCCTATCTGGCAACACAGGACAATGAACAAAGTGGTGTTGAATCTTGACTATGGAAAGGGAAGATGCATTGATATAAAAAGTTTCATAAACCGGCAGCAGCTCCATGGTACAGTAATAACTAAAGAAAATTGATATTCTCTTTCAAGAACATTTTTGCAACCTGCAGGGAAACTATAAAAATCTTCATTATAACACAGTACTTCTGACTGAGAAGAATCCTTTACAGAGGAAAAAAAAAATCCCTTTCAGAGGTCAACACTATTACACCCCTGTGGTATTTATTTTAACAGCTCAGATCACAGAGAAAATCCAGATTCAATCTACCTCCTCGAGTACAAACTGGCACACTTCTTATTAAAAGCAAAATGGAAGCTTCCATTGTAAGGAATAAAAAAAAAAAATCACAAAGCAACATTGAACCAATAGAAAGAACTCAGAAGTATTTGTTAAAGGTCAGCTGTGCTCACATGTTTCATTCATGTCTATGTATTACTGTTATCCTGCTTCCCACGTAACTCAAACAATTAATGGATGCCATTTCGTAGCACAGCCTATAGCAGAAACCTTCCATATGAGTCTTTTGAAAGGAGAGATGATAATTTTCTAAATGAGAACACATACAGGAACCACGGTAGAAGCAAAACAGTATTGAAGAAAAATAATCTGCTAAATTAGTTTGACACTAAAGTGGAGAAACCACAAATAAGCGTAAAAAGATTAATTGTAAGTAGTGACCAATGAGGGAATTAGGCTTCATTAGGCAACTCTCTCTTTTAAACTCCATCAGCCTGCAGATTTTCAGTCATACCCTGAAGAAAACAGCAGTTATAGATTTGATGCAATACTGAAGAAGATCTGTGGAAGCGTTCAGGGCAAGGCTGGATGGGGCTCTGAGCGACCTGGTCTAGTGGAAACTGTCCCTGCCCATGGCAGGGGTGTTAGAACCAGATAACCTTTGAGGTTCCTTCCAACCTAGGCCATTACATCATTCTCTAAGATACAAAGTGAGTTTTTTGTCTATTGCACGTTCATGCTGGTACGCAAACCTCAAGATTGCTCCTGACTTTAAAAAAACTTACACAGCATTTAAGATTCTCAGACACGTCATAATCTGAGCTATTATTCATGTACTGAAGTTGTTTTCATGCTTTGTCTCTCAAGAAACACGGTTCACACTGTACAGAATAATTGGATGAACAAATCAATACAGCAAAATTCAAAGTGATCTATAAAAGCTGAGGGCTGTTGCCTTTTTTTTTTGCTTTTATGTACATTTGCATAATTATCAAAACAATTTTCACTCCACAAAACCTCCCTCAAGTAACAAAATCAGTATTTACAAAATATCTCATAATGGACTCAGAAGTAAGGACTGAGAAGAGGGCAAGCAGCTGAAAATTATTATAATTGAGTAACAAGCTAATTTTTAGTAGAGGTAAGAAATGCATTCCTACTTATTTTCTACCTTGCTAAAATTTGCTTCATACAGAGTAGATTTTTTTGTACTGCACAGGCAGAGGGAGACAAAAGTACAAATGGTGTTGGCATGCATAAAGGCTTAACGTTTCCAAGTGAATATTTGAGGAATAACTGGCAGATGTTCAAAGGCCTTTTGTGAGAAATTCAGCTGCCCTCACATCATGTGATTGATAACACAGCTAAATAACTCAGTTACAGTCTCAGCCAGTTAGCTGCAAAACTGTTTAGTATTTTTTGTCACTCAGAGACTTAAAGAAGCATCAGGATTTAAAATCTCATGTGAAGTGCGAATGACATAATTTCTATTGAAAGACCTACTAAATCAGAACAATAGCGAAGTACTTGTATCCTTTTTATCTAAATGCTAACAATTCTGAGGGCTTGTAACAACTAATAAATCAATTCAAGACAGTTCAGAAGAGACTCTCAGGTATATTTTTAGAAAAGACAAACATACTCTTTTTAAGTTTGGTTTTCTAAATTAAATATGTAAGTAGGTCAGACAAGGTTGAGAAGGAGCGTACATCTGCTAGTTGGTTCTTGTAATGCATCCTTAGTAAACTCTCTTAAAAGGCTAGATGAAGAGCAATTAAAAATTCATACATTTTAATCCTTACCACCTGCTGAGAAAAGATTTTTAGCAACAAATATGAAGAACATTTCACTGCCTGGATGACTGTGAAGGAACAAAACAAGCGAGCTGAAATCCCATCCCACATAAAGTAGCAACTGACTTGAACTAATGCTCACAGAAAATACAAAATTGTTACTACTTGGACAATGCAGAGTAGATCAGAGAGCACCCTCCTTTCCTTAAAAATAGGTAGTAGTAGGCCTTTTATTGCTACATTAGTAACAAACACAACTTGAGAAAGACCAACCTCTTTCACAAATTTGTCTGTATGAAGAAAATAAAAGAGAGAATTTTTAAGACTTATACGTATTGCTTTTGATAATAGCCCTAGCATTTTCAACTTTTCATGAAAATCTTTAATTTATTTATATACCCTTCCTGTCAACCAATCATTTAAATTCTTCATTATACCTGTATTTCATAGAAGTGTTAACAAGTAATAATTCAGGTAATTTGGGAACAGTAGAAAATTCTTTACAGGCAATTCTTTAAAATTCCATTTTAAAGGCTGAGAAGGTAATGAAGGAATGTAATTTTCTGTTTTTGGTGTTTATTGAATGCTTCTGCTTTTTTCCCCCCCACTACTACAAGAACATGTATGTTCACTCATTATGAGGAAAAAAAAGCAACTCTGTGTCAGTCACTCCTTTATAAAAAAAGATAAATAATAGTGTGACATCAAGCCAGTATAAAAACCTAAGTATATCTCAGAAGGTCAATTGTGCTTAAATGTTTCGTTCATGCATCCAAATCACTTTTCTCCACCTAAGGAAAACAATTAGTAGACGTTATTTTATAGCTAATCCTGAAGGGTCACAATATTCTAGATGTGGCTATTAAAGTGAATGGTTAGAATCAACAGTAAGGTTCCAAATATGCTTATGCAAACAGACTGAGGGGAAAAAATAATAATTTTAAAAAAACCAAAACCAAACAAGTCCTTCAACCTTTGAACTGGATTTTATTATATCTGCAGGAATTAAAGCCATAATTTGCTATTCCCTGAATGACCACACTGTATTGCACTATAAAGAGGTTAGTGGAAATTCTTAACTAATTAGAAAATATGCTGAAGTAAGCAGGTGCTACATAACACAAAACAAATATTGATCATGATTGTCAAATCTAAATTGCAATATCTAATGACAGTGGTTCTATGATTTAGCTCTTTGTAACTACTTCCACAAAAACCTGTCATCAAATACAGGCCCATCTCTTATTTATCCCTGTGTTAGAAGCAAATGGCCACATAAAACACCTTTATTTATTTATTCCCTATGTCCTAGCTATTGTGTTTGTATTGAGGCTTGATGCTCTACCAATTATTCAGTTAAGAGCATTTTCTTCAAGAGAATAAAAGCTGATAAAATGTCAATAAAATCCTGTGAAACGCCATTACAAGAGTCTCATAAACTTAACGTTTCTGGTACAGTTTTGAGATTTACACCTTGTGTTGTCCTTTCACAGAAGCAAACATGCACAAAACCACTGTAATAACCTCTTGAAATCAGATAATATTCCAACAGCTCAGTTTCGCTGACAGAAGGGGCCTGGGCACAAGCCAAGAGGCCCAGGTGCACTGTGTCATGCCAGCATTTAACGCAGTCTAACATCAGATAGATGCTACTGAGAGAAAATACTTGGAATAAAGTACAGATAATAGCACGGACAACCACTCATTGCTAAATTACTTCTGCTCATCGTGCTTTGAGCTTTGTATTAAATTTTTTCGTCAAGTGGCAGGAATCACAGGGAGAAGTGGTTTCAAAACTCCCTTCTTGTAACCCTGGATAAGGATCTATAATATTAGGCTTTCATATGATAATGGCAAATGATGCCCCTCTTTGAAAAATTTCAGACTGGTAATGAAAGTCCTAATCAGATTGTTGTTGCAGAGAAGCAGGAGGTGGGGAGCTCTGCCCTTCTTTCCTTTTCCCTTCCCTCCCCTCCCCTTCCCCCACGTCTCCCTCCTGTTAGCAAATTCAGCAAACTCGACAAGATGGGTTAAGTCTTGGGGAATTTATCTTACATGAATTTCCAACAAAGCCCACGGATTGTTTTATACAACTGGAAGGCAGCGCTTTAATAAAAGCTGCACCACCTGAGGCATTTTCATTAAAGGCTCTCTCTAGACAACATCACAATGTTTGCATTATCATCCTCCACCCCCAAGAGAATACAAGCACTACCTTTTCAGCAAGAGTTGATATTGTGTGTGAAGGCACGAGAGAAGATTAGATTTTGCTTTCACTCACAAAGTAACCACTTGCAACAATGCTGTGGTCAGGATCACAATTCACCGATCTGTGTTGTCCACCATTTGAATGGTGAATTTTTTTTTTTTCAGGAAAAGACACATTCTGAAGGTTTTAATAGTCAGTCACGTGAACGAAGATTTTAATCCTAACCACACATTACTCTCAATGACTGTACTATTTAAGCTATTGGGGCTCTTAAATAATGATGGTAATTAGCCGATTAGGACACTATAGAAAACAGGTGCAAGGCTCTGGAGTGGAAGCATCAATGTACAGTATTAAGGAACTCTGGCATGTAAAATGATTAAACTGTGTGTTTAGCAACAGGAAACACAAATCACTGAATTCTGAAACATGGCGTTATCTCTGTGGAAAAATTTCACACACATGCACTGAATGAGTATTTAGAAAGGTTCACTGAGGCTTTCACCCGTTTCAGTGGACTCACCATCTGTGTAGACTTCTCTGCGCAGATGTCCTGGCTGGTGCTTTTGCTTTTTGGCAGGTCGGACCTTCTGTATTACAACAGCACTCATGTTGCTGTCGGTGGATACAGGGCTGGTGGGTCTGGGACAGTGTGATGCATGAAAATGTCTACGGCCTGCAAATGGTTATAGAACAACAGCAATTATTCTTACCTGAAATAAAACCTTTCATTACTTTCTCTTTTCATATCAGAATGCTGTAGCTGTACAAAACCTAAAAATACACTGTTGAAACAATAGTAAAGCTCATCCAGTTTTAGAATGAGCTGTAACTAAATTGAAGCATTTGCTATCCTATCATTAGGCAGGCTGGCTTGGTTGCACAGAAATTATCCAGCTGCTTGATAGCTGGTAGCTCCTGCCCCAGGAGCACGAGCAGGATTCCCACCCAGTCAGTTTCTGGAAAGAGGAGAACATTTCCCTTTCGGGACAGGTTTCCCCTCCTTTAGCTCAGGCCACACGAGGTCATCCCTGCCATAAGCAGAGCAAATCACCAGCAGGTCTCACGTACAGAAGTCCCCTCTGCCACTTTGAGTGAATTTTCAGGAATGCATAGAAGCTGGATGATTGGCATTTTATCACAGATTATTCACAGATAAGAAGGGTCACATTTTAAGGACATGCAGTCAGGCACACATAATACCAAAATATAGAAATTACTTTATAACATGAACTTAACTGTTGCAAAAATATTAGCAACTGCATGTAAAAAGACCTTTCCTAAACACCTAAGTCTCTATATGTATTTATAGGAATTTATATGTACAAAATGGATAAAATCCTGGCCCCATGGGTACAAACGGGAATTTTGCCACCTACTTCAATCGGTCAGGATTTCATCCAGAATTACTAAATTACCTCCCCTCTCACTCTTCATGATGAACAGCTGTGTTGAAATGAAACAAAGGACTGTTAACTGGGAGAGGATGTCAGAGATGGCAGGAAGGTTGAAAATCTGTGGAGTCAGGGTGGACACAGTTGTGACAGAGTACCTCTTCTCCAGGCCTGGCAGTTTAATAGGATTGATTGTCAAAACATTCATGGATCTGCCTGCAACTTGCATCCCAGCCTGCTGTATTCTTATTTCTTAGCTGAACTATAGCAGTATCCATGTGGCCTAGTCAGGTTACTGATTACCTGCATGTATCCAGTGCTACTAGTATCCAGTATGTTGTAAAAAATAAAGTATTTCAAATATCATGTTTTATATGTTCAGTGGCAATTCAGGAGAAAGGAAGAAGGAAAAAACAAACATATGCATAAGGCCCTGCTGCATATGCATAATCTATAATCTAAAATGCAACTCCTAACAGCTGTCAAAATATGAAACCAACACAAAGCCAGTTCATCCCAATAATACAGCAGTAAAAGCCTGAACAGAATTCCTCAAAAGAAAAAAAAATTTTTTTGAAAATCCAGGGTAAATATGACTCTAAAGGTTTACTATTTATTTGGACAATTCAATAGAGAGGGACTAAATCTTCTCAAGTAGAGTGACTGAAAACACTGGGAAAATATAGAATTCTGTAATCCTTTTTTCTTTCTTTTTTCCCCCTCTCATTCAGTTCTGAATGTAAATCCACTAGCAGGCTTGATGTTTGTCCATGATCGATGAGACCAAAGAACTAGGAACTACTTATGAAAAACAACGCAGAGCAGCAATTTATTTGAACTGTTTCGCCAAAACTCCTTTTCTGGCTCTTCCTGACTTATAAACACCCTAAGAACAGGTGCTCAGAAAGTGTCTGTGGACAGATTCATTTCACAATGGCCACTTTTTTAATTCTCCCATGGAGCAGAGGACCACTCACCTCCCGCTGCCTCGTGCATTTGCCGTCTGGCCACTTTGAGCCCGGCGTATTCCGCAGCTGCTGCCACAGCCTGTGCAAAATCGGCGTCGGTGAAAAACGATCCGTCGGAGGAGCTCACGCTGGAGCGCCCGCTGGAGATGTTGTCCTCTTCAGAGGCTGAACCCCAGCCATTGATCATGGACCCTGTCACAGAGCTCTCCAGATCCCCCACGCTGGAGGCAGGGGTCTGCTCCAGGCCACGCAAAAGGAGCCTCCTGTTCTGCCTCTTGGCAACCTCTACATCTGCCTCATCCTCCTCCTCTTCTGGGGCATCAGTATCCATGTCAGAGACCAAGGGCCCTGAGATGTATCCGTAGGTATGAGGTGGGGAGATGGGCCTTGGAGGGGGTGGAGGACTCACAGGTTGACGTCTGCATAAAAATACAAGGGTGAGAAGAACTGAAATCACATAATGAAGTCAGAGAAAACAGCAGATTGATGAAAATAATTTCTTTATTTCCCAGCAAGCTTTGCCTGCCTTTTTCAATCAACCTAATTTATATCTGAAATGCTCAGGTTTGTTTTTTTAGTTTATATTTTTGCTGTAAATCAGAACTGACAGCTATGTAGTTTGAAATCTATCACAAAGAAAGCTGATCTTTTAATAGGGTTCCTTTATCACTGCCCTTAATGATAAAGCTGTTCATTTTCCCTAAATAACACAAGCAAAGAGTTGGTTACAGATCATGTGACTATTAAAAAAATTATTTGTGCACCCTTGAGAGTATAAGCAAGAGAAATAACTGTAAACATATAGCTTGAAACTATCGATGCCAACAGATGCATCTATCCAAATAGATTGCTCCATTAACATTATCTTCCCTCCACCCACTCTGGTGATTCAGAAAGATATGAAAAGAGAGATTGCAATTTCCTTATTTTTTAAATTGATCTAGGTGGTGAAATGAAAGAATTTTCTACCACAACGTTAGTTCTAGGCCTTAGGGGAACCAACATGCATACAGATGTACAGGTTAACTTATTTTGATCTTAATTTGTCAGTAATGGTATCTCCATCTTAAGGAGGCAAAGTATAGGATATCAGATCAATGTTCAAGATTAGTTAATATTTCGCTAAGAAGTTCCAAGTAGCAACACTGTCAACACGAGGCCACAGACATGCTCCTTAATTGCCATTTGTCTGGCAGGAAAACACACTTTCTGCAGTAATGGTTCTCCTGTTGGCTGTGCTCACCAGGAATTTCTACTGCAGTCTGCTTTGAAAAAAATTTCAAAGTAATTTTCCTTTGTCAACTTTGCCCTCTTATTATCTCATTGAGAAATGGTGACTCTCATAGCCAAATCGTCTTTTTTGTGAGGGTGACATGCAATTTTCGTTTACTTTAAATTTTAATAAATGGAAATACATATTAATTTTGGAAAGAAATGTTAGCAAGGAAAAACCTAATACTCTATACCAAGAGCAAATTGGATCCTCCCTGGACTACATAATCTAGCCAGTGTTTTTCACTTGCTGTATTAAGTGCTGAACAGAATGAAGAGTATTTAGGGATAAATACCCAATAGTCATTTTATAACAGCACCCCCAAATCCCAGAAGCTGTTGCTGGCTGGAATCTGTACCTGCTTTAACTAGAGACCTTGCCCAATAAAGTTTTACTGCCTTAATTTAAAGCTCTTGTGACAATTGTCCTTGTGATATATTTGCCTGTTCTTTATGTTTTGGTATTAGAAGACAGGCAACTGGTTACAAAATAAGTTAGGGTTCTTGAAAATGTAGTTTGGCTGCCAACCTTTAGGGATAGGTTAATTGAGAGCAGCTGGTTCACGGGCATACAGAATTAACAATATTTCTTCTCCTTTATCTGATGCAGGTTCTCACTTTAACAGTGACATTGTCTCCTGTCTCAGCTCTGGCTTTAACACTGGTATCACCTGCTATCCCACTAAATCTTTAGTTTTTTTCTCTCCTTGTTGACTCTTCCAGAGCACAGGTTTCTATTTCAGTTTGCTTTATTTCCAGCAAGCTCACCAGACAGAGAAATATTACAGTACACCATCACCACCAGAATCCTATTCTAGATGCCTGGTTCTGATCAGCAAACGAAATAATACTCAGCAGAACTATGAGTAAAACTAATAAAAAGCATGAAAAACAGTATTTCAGGCATTATTTTCACTATAAACCCACCATTTACAAGACACCCCAAATCAATATGGAAAGGCATCACTCAGAATGTACTCTTAGCTTGGAAGTATTGCCACACCACATTTGAAACAGAACACCACCCCTTCCAGAATGGGTTACAGCTGTTGAGCACAGTACACCCAATTCCTCAACAGCAGCCCTGGGTCACATCAACACCAGAAGATGGAATAGGTAGTCAGCCAAGCCTTACAAATCAAATAAATAGAATTATAAGACTATTTTTAAACTGATGAGATGGATGAGACAGGAAGAAAAGCAACCACGTTTGAAAAAGTAAGATAGAAAAGACAAGTTTAGTCATTAAAAAATTCTAAGACTTCCAGCAGAGTTACACTTAACCATTGTAGGAGGGACAAAATAAATATACATCTCATTTTTTTCAGTCCACAAGAAGAGTAAGTTGTATGCCCTACGAGCTTAAATTGGAGCATCCTTCCAGCTCCTTCTGCCACTACTTTTTGATGGCATTGATGGTGACCAGCCATGAGTCTTTGTGTTGAGCAAACCTTCTACTTTCCAGGCAGTTGCCGGCTGGTAATACATGTTTGTATACATCTGCTTTTTTTCATCTCCATTCTGTATGTCAGGACACATATCCCAATCTCCAGAAAATCACAGAGATTCTGGAAAGTCACTCATGACTATCGGTCACTTAGCTTCTCCCTTTCCCATCTGTGGCCAGCTAGTTTAACCTCCCAAATAACCCAGAAAAGTTAAGTGATTAAAATGAACACTTCTGTGGACCAGCGTACCAGGGCCAATGGAAATTACAGGAGATTAGCCATCCACAAATGAAAAGAGTGACTTTAAAAACTCAGGAAGACAGACGAAAAGATGCATGGTAAAAGTGGTACCATAAAGAGTAAAGGAAACAAACCAAGGCAGATCAAGTAGTGGGGAGGGAGCTAAAGTAAAAGCAGATAAAGGCCCCTTAAAAAAAAGAAGCATAACTACAGTCTACTTAAAAAATGGGAACCATAAAGATGAGCTAAATTTTAAAAAACATTCTGGAAAATACATCCATAAATATCCACTAAGCTATGTTGATAAAATCAAAGTTCTACAGCCTACTCAGAGTATTCATATAAATTTCAATGTAATAGGCTTGCATTTTGCTAAAAATAGAAATTCTACATAGAATACTGCAGGTAAGTTTATAATACTTGTGGCCATAAACAATATGTGCAAACCACTGGGGGGAAAAAAAAATAATATAAGCCCATAATTTGGGATGGAAAAGCTGTTCCTTCTTAGCAAAAGCCAAGAGAAGTAAGCATCATACATAAAAGGGCTCATTCAGAATCCACTGTTTTATGGGAGAGAAGCTGTGAGAATTTATATGCAAAACAGTTGTAAAAGCAACTCAGAGAAGAAACAAGATTTCCCTGTAGCAAATATCTATCTTTATTAATGTTGGTCATCCCTTTAAATAAGGTTAGATGGAAATGTTAAGAAAATTTTGCAAGCAGTAATTTCTTGTATTAAGATTTATGAGAGGAGGAATATCTATAGGTTATATAAATTATATATTTATATATATTCATACATACTGGTGACAAGTTAATTGCACAGTTACTGTGAAATAATGCATGCTATTTTATGGTAATAATGCAGTAAATCTATTGGAAACAATGGAACTGTAATTATATGGTAAGCTGTGTTAACGATACCACTTTAATAACCTGATGACTGTGAATTTAACTTATGTCACCATCGTACGCACCCTAAAGTGATATACTGCATTTCTTCCCATGGTACAATAACAAAGCAACCTAATTACCTATTTCTCAGGTTAAAATAGTTCTAGCATCCTGGATTAGAAGTTGAATAGTAACAGAATAATGGGGAAATTGTTAGCCTCACTAAATTCAACAGGAATTTTCAGTGAGGCTCGGATGACTCTTGTCACATCTCTCTCGCTACATTTGCTTTCACACACCTCCGGTCAGGTTGGTGTTGTGTGTGTCCCAGATCCTCCTGACAGTCCTGTAACATGGGCTGGAGTTCTTCCTGGGGAGAGGGGGTGAGAGTGGCAGTTGACTGATGGCTATAGGAGACAGCGGCTGGAGAGGAAGCTGCTCCTCGGACAGGTGGAGTAGGACCTCGCTCATCTTCTTCCTCTTCCTCTAGCTCATCCTGCTGCAGATACATCCTTGCAGGTGGCACAGGACAAGGAATTTCTTGGTCATAGCTAAAATTAATTTTTTAAGAAAATAAGGACTTAAATTTGTACTGTGTAGTTAGCATATCTGATACATGTATTAATAGCCCAGAAACAAACCATTGTTCTCTGTGCTCTTGAGAACAGCTCAGTAAGGATGTGCTGAGTGGATGCACACCACTGTCAGTAAGCGCTCTCCAAATTGCCACACTACAGCCCGACGAGCAGCACCAGAACAGTGCTGGAGGAAGGTCTCACTGCCAGCTTGTAGGGCAAATTACAATTCAATTAACTAGTGATTAAAGTGGGAGATGGAGGATGTCTTCATCTTTCTTACCTTTCATCCACTGAAAGACTGTAATCTTCACTGTTGCTGTGGGGAGGTGGATGTGCTGGAGGGGGTGGGAGAAGATCTGCCCAGTTCATGCCCGCTTGCTTGGGAGCCTTTGGGGTCCGAGCACCCTTCTTGTGCCCTTGACTCCCTGGGAATAAAAAGCAGCACATTTGTAATGCTTTTAAGTCTCTCCTCAGCACCAGCTATGAACACCAAAATAACTGTAGTCCCTCCCAGATGCTCTTGCGTTCTCTGGGAATTTACTGTTTTGCTCAGTTTGGAGCAAATTGGCATTCCTCCTTCTTACACCAGTTTGTGCTGGTAGCTTCTTTGTAGAATTAATCTACATTTTAAGTGGTTGAATTTACCCAGAAATTTTATAAAGCATGAAAAAAAGCACATGGGATACAAAACTTTAATTTTTTAAATAAACACTCAAAATGCGATAAAACCATAAATGAATTTTACAAGCAACGTCATTAAGAGTGAGCTTCCTACTTCTGTTAATTACATTAAAGATTATAATCTAAAACAAATGAGCTGTAGACATATTTTCTGAAGTGCCTTTATCCTATTTAATTGCCAGAAGCTAAAATACAATATGATACAGATATGATCTATTAAAGTTCTACTGTTGCATTAAGTCACTGAATATAGGTAATTTGTACTTGTCCACTGAAACATTTTAGGCACAATGAAATTACTACTTTTAGTCTAAATGGCAGGTGCAGTTGAAAATAATTGCTGGAAGAACTAAAATAACAGAAAAAAAAAATAAAGATCGATGAAGTATTTCACAAATGTTTTCAACTACTATTACTGGAAAATTACAGCTCATAATAAAGCAATGCAGCTTTAACAGCTCAAATAACTTTGAATAAGACCAATTATTCAGGTGGTCTCAAATTTTAAGTTTGGACATGCCTCTGATGACAACTGGCTTAACCATCGTTCCTTGGTATATATACATTTCAATTCTTCTTTGCTATTGTAACTCCTTTATTGTAGATAAAGTCGCTGTGGTTTTGAGTATGTTTTAGAATCCTTCACATTTCTCTCAAACTGAGGCATGACTTTATATTATCACAGTAAAGCCTTATACACATGATTAAATATGCTGCAGTGAGATGTAGGAAGCTTTTCACTTCTGCTGTCTCAGATTTTCCACTCTTACAGACAGTAGTTTATTATTGTCCCACACTAGGTGCCAGATATACGTTTTAGCCATGTAAAATTATTTTTCTGGTATCTCAGTATGTCAAGCAAGACCCTAACTATCCCAAGGCGACCTGCATTCTGTACCCTAAGCACCATGATATATACATGGTTAAACACAATTTATTTATTACTTTGGTCACCTTGCTTCACTCCTGCTGGAGTCCTTGGCATAGGACTATAAATTATTAGCTATGAATAACCCTCATAGGCGTCAGCATGGAGAACACCACCTTCTCACTTTTAATTTGCACGGGTTCATACCCCTGAAATGTTTCATGTTGAATTTCAAGTCTTAACATCTTTGAGCACAGGCTCAAAACCACATCCTGATCTTGTAGACCTGGGAATGGGCAAAAGGCTTTCTCCCAGAACAAAACCAGTGAGCAGCTGGGAGAATTGTGAGCTGTGCTTATCTCACCCCCGCCACTAAGAATTCAGATCATCCAGAGGCACAGCAAGGCTCATCAACATATTTATGTCTCTCCTGTGCCTCGGTCAGCATCGGTCAGGACAAAGCACAGGTTGGGATTAAGGCAACTGGACTATCAAAGGCAACAGCAGTACAGAATGAGAAAAGTCTTCATCTTGATTAGTAGATGTAAAGTTCAGGGCACTCGTGGCTGTGACCATAAGTCACCCTGTAATTGGTTTGATGTAAATAAACACAGCCTAACTACCAGACTTACAGCAAAGCCCCAAACCAAGCCTATGTGTAGTTTCTGGTTTAGCTCATATACCTCTACCAGAAATCAAACCTGGAAGTGAACACGTTATACCACAATCATAAAGCGTAACTTTTGAATTAAAACATATTCTGCCGTCCCAAAGTACAGAGTACAATTTCAGTGCTCTGGTCAACACAAAAAGCTGTTTTGTTTCAAGATTTTTACAAAGGATTTTTTAGATCATTTGTACAGGAGATGCCAATGAGAAATAAAATTTAATTATCTACTGTCTATATCTAAATGATGTACAAGAATAATTTGACACATAGTGACTGAAACCTATAAAAATTTTATGTATGCCTGAATGATTTTTTACTCAATAAAATACATGGGTTTAATTTACAAAATGAAAAACTTCTTAAAGCAGCTCTGTTGGGTATCACTCAGCTGCTGTGGTGTCTTGAGCTGGTTCATGAATTGGGTAAGTAGACCCAAGAGACGGGAAAAAAAGTCACTAAAGTACCAGGAAGGTAACACATAAATTAAAAACCTTTTTTTTTTTTTTTTGGTGACAGTTGAAAAGAAATTTCTATTACTTGCCCATCTGGAAAACATAACATTAACCAGGAGGCCATTAGCATCAGGAAACCCAACCTCTATTCGAGTTCATGACTTTCACAATTTTGGAAAATCAGTTACTTAACTGACATTTAGATGACACTAAGTAATCATGAGGATGCAACAGAAATACAGGCACCTATTGGGACAGTTTTTGTGCTGTTCAGCATCTACTGAGTGGATTCCTCCCCATCATTCCTTCTCTAAGCCCAGTAAATATTGCTAACCATGGCTACAGCATCCAAACACCACAAAGCCTAAGGCTTGGAAAACCCTGCAGGTACTCACCAGATGTACTACTGCCTCTGTCTGAGCTGTTGTAGGATCCACCTGTATTCTGGTCATATGACTGGTTGTAGGGAATAGTTGGTGCAATGTTGTCATTTGCTCGGTAATCTGCAAGTTTAATGGTATGGTTAACGCTGCCCTTCAGGAACACTTCTACTTTCATATACTTATTTATAACACAAAGTAAAATCTCCTGAAAATACTGAAGAAGAAACAAATTCATTTTTTGAAAGAAAAATCATCCTGCAATCATGTTTTAATTTTAGCTTGTCACTAATTGAAAGCTTAAGGGAAATCATGGGAACTTAGTAGCTGCAGAGCTAAAATGCAGTAAAATAGATTTCTATGCACAAGGTTTTCACAAAGCCTCTGCAACAATCAAGTCTCAACAAATAGATCTATATATCTATAAATATATATGACCTGTGTGAGCATTTTGCATACAAATACTGTCACCTTGATTGATTTTCCATGGTCTCTGCCTAATTTATGCATGCAGGGCAACCAATGGACTGCGGTAGCTACTTTTGGTGTTTCAAAGGTGACAAACCCACATAGGAGTCAGGTCTGTATGATCTGCTGGAGCAACAATGCAGCTCCAACTGAATTTGGTTTACAACAGAAGAGGTCTTTGTTTCAGGTCTGCTGTCTCCAAGACTATTTTTATTTACACCGGATCATGCAGTTTCTACAGGCAGGGCCTTTTCTGCTAATGGCTGTTACCATAACTTTCCTCTCCAGCTCCAAAGCACTTCTTACACACTCACTACTTTTAAATCTAGATTTGGCAACCAGATCTGTAAAACTTCATCAGAAGTAAAACATTCATCTGGCAGAACAACATTCTTGTGCTAAGAAAGTGACTGCATTTACAGAGAACAGAAAGGAGGTAAGTTACTCTTCATACAGCAAATAAAACTGCGTCATAAACAGAACCACTGGACATAAAGTAGTGACAATGAAGCAGAGCATGTAACTCATCAAAATGGTTACTTCCCCTCACAAAAGCTATAGGTATAATCAGCAGCAAGATGGCTTTGACTTAGGAAATGAGAAAACCAAGATCAGAATATTGATTCATAAAACAGCAAATCAAAACAAAAATAAACAAAACTAAGAATTCAGTCCCCATCTGCTGCAGAAATGTTTGTGATAATGGGAAAAAGAGCAAAATGATGAATTCCACACCAGAGTGTATTCTGTAATAGTTTCTCAGCCTAGTTGCATTCCACAGACCACGCTGAAGCCCTACATACCGCATATGTTTACACAGAGGATAAACAGTAAATCAGCACTCTGAAATATGTATATATGACTGTCAGCAGACAATGCTTTAGGGGGGCCTTTCCACACTACAGTATGCTAGAGAATATGCAGCTGTAATATACACACTTTGAAAGATGCAGTATCTTCCAGCACATAAAAACCAAACATGTTTTAATTCCCGAAGAGGTACGTAATACACAGTTCATGAAAGAGAACAATTACAAAAAAATACAGCTTTCACCCTCTAATAAGGAGCCAAACCCCTTGAATTTTCTTTTGGCATGCTTATGTCAAGGGAAGGTGTGACATTTTATATTGCCCTTTGAACTCCTCTGTGAGTAGATGGGTCCGGTAGAGAAATCAACATTCTTGTAATGAAATGTTTCTTTTTACTGGATCACTTATCACTATGCGATCACTTGAGTTACAACAATCAATGCAAGAAGTTCCAAGTTAGAATGGGTCCAGCTCCTAGGGACACAGTTTTGCAAATCAGGTTATTAAAAGAGGTTGCATGGTAGCCTGGAGGACTAGAAAGAAGAAATCACATACCTATTTCTTCCAGCTCCCACACAGTATATTAAAGAAACATGCCTTCAAGGCCTCAAAAGCACATTCTGATGCTTCCCGTTAACACTGAAATCAATTTATTTTTAGCTTCTGGATCCACAGACTTCAGTCAGGGTAACACAGGAATTTAGTTCCCAAAATTGTGTGCGGTAGCATTGCCTCTCAATATGAGAATTGAAGGCTTGCTAGGAACAAGTCTAAAATGAATTGGATCACTCCATTTGTGTCCCCAGTGTACAACACAATACAATTTTACAGAGTTTGATATGCAAAATTTCATTCGTTTACATGAACATGTAGATTTAATGAGTCTCCATCTACGACTGGGAAGAGTGGGTTGACCTATTTAAAATTTAAGGTAGAGTATAATGTGACTACCATGCATCTGGCTTATGAATAAAATATCTGGCCTCTGTCCTAACCAATCCCTTAACTACTATTACATTTAAATTAATCTCATATCCATAGGAAATGTATTTTATTTAACTCTTTTCTAAAGATACAGCTTGTTATTTTTTACAATAAATTCAATATCGGAAAGGTTATTGTGGTGCTAATTAACTTTCTGACACTGCTAACTGTGCATTTCTAAATCTAAAGAGGCAGAAGTCTAAAAGCACCACAGAAGCCTGTAATTGCTGAACCTGAAAGCTTTAGACTCCTGGAACCAGAAGGTCAAAACTCCTCTGATGCCTAAAGAGGAGAAACAAGCCAAAAGCTCTTCACCTTTGTTTAATTTGTTTTGCTCCATAATGTTGTACTGTATGGGTGGAACCTCTTGCTTTTGCTGAACAGAGGGTTTCCAGTGTTTCTCATTCGTGTCCCCGCTGCCATTGTTAACATTATTGCTGATATTGGACTGGATGAGCTGAGTGGTGGCATAAGGAGTGGGCTGCCCAGGCTGGCTGACAAATCTTCCGTCCTTTAGATTTGGACTATTGAAGGTTTTCATCTCATTGATTTTGTTGCTGAGGTCCACGTCCCCATACACAGTTGACTCAGGCAACATCAGGTTTGTCTGCTTGTTGTCCAGCTGATTGTTGTAATTTGCTATACAATCGGCTAACCACAGAGGAGAGAAAAGAGAAAAGGTCATTCTGTTCGCTCACACCAGACTTTATATGAAACCCCCTCTAACATTTCCTTAGTGCACAACTACATGGCTTGAATCCATGTAGCAGACACACTGAGGCAGAGATACTGCCGTTAACTATATCATTTACAGAATATTATTTACCTTACAAACTACTGCTCCAAAAGTAGGGTTCAGTGTTCTGATTCACTGTAAATTCAGACCTTCTGAATTGTATCTACAATGACTTACCTTGCTGGGCTATTCCACAGTGGCCATACAAACATTTGTATTTTTAGACATTATTCTCATAGCAGTATAGATATTCAATTCACAATTTTGATTAAAATCATTTTCATTGTAAGGAAAATTCAACCAAAACTTAATAGCAGGAATAACTAAATGAGACAAGTAATTTCATGTCACCTCAACAGTATCTAGACACTCTTGTATTTGTCGTAAGAAACAGATGTACAACAGGTTTTTTATGAAATAGACTGAAAAATGATTACATATAAGAGAATTAAAGAAAAACAGCACAATGTAAAAGGTAACTCAGTACCCAGCGACAAGTCTTTATTTGATCATTGCTTCCTTGTACAATCTTATATTTTAACTTGAAACAAAAAGACAGAAAAGCAATCTGGAACTTTTGCTGATTTTCAGTTCCTTTGGATAATGCAAAACACTTAATACCACAGTAATACCATTGTCTTGCATGCTATAAACAGCATGAATTCATTCTTCTGACATTTACTGCATCCTGAGATCACCACTTATTGCAGACAGTAAACTGACATGTGCTGATGCTCTGGCCACTACTGCATGAAACAGTGTCCCTGCCTGGCTACGATCTCTTGCCACTGTGTGACAGCAAGCCCACACGCTTTATCCTCTCCACATCCAGTTCACTGGGAGACACCGAATGAAGTAAAATCAGCAGTTAGAAGGCTTTGTGGAACTAGCATTCAATGATCTTTAAGCAAAAACTTTCATTTTCCAGTTGATTAATGCATCAGTAATTACATAACACTCACCAGCAATACAGTTTTCCTCTTTTAAAAGCTGTGGTATTTACGCTAACGAATTTAATTCAAAACCTGAAGTCCATTACCTGTGTCCACAATGAATTTACTGGAGAGGATGCCAAGTAAAACTACGTACAGAATTCAAGATTTTACCATTACTCTAAATGAAATAACTAGAAACATAGAGGATGTTCAATTTCAAAAATATTCCCTAACACATACACATTTTTAGAGATATATTACCTGAGAAAGGGGAATAAAATAATGCTCGTGTAAGAAAACCACTGATCCACATTTTCAGTGACTAAGGAACAGTATCAGAACATGCCACACAGAACTTATCACTGCACATTTCATGCCCCCTAGCCCGTGATTTTCTTTGAAGGTTTTACTGTTTGCTATATTTTTCTTTCTTATGTGAGGTGTTATTTACTGCCCCTGTTATTTATTGCTTCACAGTCTTCAACTTCTTGATTTCTAGTGTTTAAAATGTTTTCATTTCTCTCACCTACTGAAACCATACTAGTCTTTCCTCCTTTCCAAGTCTATTGTATCAGACTGGGCAATTATACATACAGTATATTTTTGACTCCTGGTACCTCAGGCTTTGCTACAATAGCCTTGCAGAGTCACTTATAACATGTATTTTTACCTCCTTTCATTTGCAGCTACGTCTGATTTGTGTGCAAGGCAATATAATCAATACAGTATATGCAGTAGGTACATTTTTTACACAGACACATTAGAATTCCTCACAACAAGTACTTAAAACTGGTTTACCTACAAAACAGAAGATTTATCCTGTTAGGTTTTTTTTTACGGCATCTACTTTTGGAAAAATCCATTCTCATTCTGTAGACTTGGAAGACAGTGCTATACTTAAAAGCAATTAAAAATGCAGCTACTTTGCATATTCACAACTACAGAGGGGATATCCATCACTGCTGCTTCAGAGCACAAACCAGCCCACGATGACAGAATTAAGAATATTTGGCAGTATTTCCAGGAAAGAAGAGACCACTCTGAGCATATTGTCTGAGCTGCAAACTCCAGAGTTCTACTCGAAAGGAAAGAAACACTTCGCAACAGAACCAAGCTTAACATGAAAGCTAAAATGAGGGAGAATCCACTGCAGTTCAATACAAGATGTTATAATAGGTTGCAACCATCAAAAACGTGCCTTCTCTTCCTTTTCTGAATTTGTGAAGTTTCGGTTACCAGAACTTGCTATGTCTGTTCTTGCAACAGTAAACTACCCCCGAATCACAAACCCTTTTATACAGGTACTGGTGGATGTGATATCCTCAGCCAGAGCAAAATACAAGTCTCTAATGTCAAAATCTCTCACCTTGCTCTGAAGCACCTGGCAGTGGTCACTGTCAGACAGCATTACTGCAGGAGATGAATTGCCATTACCACCACTCATGAATTACCAGCCATTAGAGCTGGCTTCACATTAATTACAGGAGGTAATGCTGCTTGGCACTTATGCAACTTCACATACTCCCTCTCTGGATTGCTGGGACATGCTACTAGCAAAAACCAGCTAGAGGTGCTTGTAGTGGAAAAGCTTCATTTCATTCCTCACCAGTAACACAAACCGGGTTAAACCAAAAGGAACCCAAGGTCTGTTTAAAACAGAATGTGCAACAATTAGAACACATTTCACCAAATGTGTTACCATGGAACTCAGGAGGTTTTCTTCCAGAGCTCTCTGAGTCCTGCTCAAACTCCCAGGAACTACCATTTAACCTATAATTTTGTAGTTGCTTTAAGTGTGTGAAGTTAACTTCTTTATTCCCACACCCTAAACACAACACCAGCTATCCAATTTTGTACAGAATGGCACTCAAAGCGAAGTTCTGAGTTCCCCGTCACATCCAAACCAGAAGGAAAATCTCATTAGCATTGTTTTGGTATTTCTCCTTCTCCATCCAAGCAACAAGGATGTACATAACAACCTAAAAATGACCTTATCTGCTCTATTCAGAAGCTGAAACGTATCGATTCAGTGTGACTTTTGGCAGCATTGAACTTTGCAGGGGCTCCTTAAGCCTGCTACAGCTATCCAAAGGGGACTGAGAAAGGATCCAAAAAGAGACCAAAAACATAATCATGACACAGAGGAGACACTATGTTAAGTCTAAAAGCACTGGATATATAAATCCAAACAAACCTGTACGCTCTCTCAGGCATTAGAAGCACACACTCTGTAAAGAAGATTCCTTAGCAAGGTAGAAACATATCTAACCTGGTCGACTGTACGTTGTAAGGTTGCTATCACTGTTGCCATTGCCAGAGGTGCAGCAGTTGATGGAGCAGTCATTGTGATTGTTCCCTGTGTTAGGCCAAGTGTCTGCTAACCATGGCTGAGTGGCCGGTTCACTGATGTTTAGGAGTCCAGGCCTTTAAAAACAAAGCTTGGTCATTTCAAAAATCAAACAAAAGCATTTCCACATTGCAGTTACACTCCTCTCAAAAGGTGAGATATTACAAAATAATACCACGTATCAAAAAGCTTGAGAACTGGAAAACACAGCTTGATTCAATCATTCAGCATTTTCTAGTCTCCTAAAACACTCAAGAGTGAGCAGTCAAGGACAGTTCATTTTCCTGGACTACACTGTATGTTACTGTGGAACATTTACCTGTCACTTTGATTTTCATTTTATTAATTTTTTTTTTTTCTTAGGAGGTTGCACTTTTGTTTTTCTGCCCTTTCACCCTTTCTTAAAGAACATAAGGTAAAAAAGAGGAAACTGGTAAGTCAAATAAACAAAAAATTCACACACGGAAGCAGGATGGATGCGCATAAGAGTCAAATTTAAATGTGAACACTCCCAAATTCTTGGTTATTTATGGAGAAAGTTCCTCTCACCATCAGACAGTACTACTGTGGTGCATCAAAGTGAACAGCACGGTAACAGAAACCTCTGTGGCTTGGGAGCATTTGGATCTCACTAACCATGCTGAGTGGGTGACACACACTTCTTCATGAGAAAGCCACTCAGCTCCTAAGAGAGTTTAAGGTAATTGGGAATAGTGACCACCTGAAAAGTAGCCAGATATGAATGCTGCATTTGGAATAAAGTGTATTCCTGCCATCAGCAGAAAGGAACAGCGGTTCCTTGTTTTCCAAGTTGCTGAATTTTTGTACTGAGCATGAAAGACTCTCTGACGAATTTTCTGTAGAATCTTTGGTGGCTCTTCAGTTTCCACGCTAACAATGCAGTGGCATGTTACAGTCCCACACAATTTAAAATTGCCTTTGATAACTAAGGTGCTTCTAAAAACCAGATCATTTTAGCTACTGTCATATATACACAGTCCCCTTCCACAGGCAACTTTCCATTTGAAATAGTGCAGAAACTATTTTCCATAATATTAGATGTGACGATCTTCAAAAATAAAATATGCTAATCCTCTTAAACTGCAAGTTGAAAATACAAGCTGCATGCAGTTATTTGTGGGGGATGGAGTCTGTCAGTGCTGCAGGCTCAAGTCATAGACTTAGAATGACATTTAAAAGATCTATATGTATACGTGTATATATATATATATATATATTTCTGTACTGCATATGTCATCCAATTTAACATGGGAGGTGATGAGGCTTGACTTGCTGTCAGGCTTACAAACCAGCCAATATGCATTCTGTGGAAAAGTATTTTTTTTTTTAATCTGAAATAAATATACAGCTGTGTAGGTCTGTGAGCAGGTCAGCTGATTTGAAATTCCCTGCCTTTTTCCCTACACTCTTCTCTTACAATGAACCTACACTTGAAGGCATTTGGAGGAGACAAAGCATTCAAAATGTTTCAGCACTTTAAAGACCTGTGTACTAGATTTTTGCATAGGGACTTAAGGATCCTTTGTTTCTAAAATTTATTTTGCATTCACACCTGCTGTCACATAAGAAATGTGGTGTGAGTAGATGAGAATTCTACTAATTGGAGCCATTTAGGTGGAACTGTAGGCAGGAGATGCTTGCATTACAGCTCCATAGCCTGGTGATGATTTGAGATCATAATTTCCAAAGAACTTTAACCTTGGCAGCAAATTTCTTGACTCCCTGAATTTCTGGACTGGGTCTGAGGCAGGGGTGGACAGAGCAAGTGGCTGTGTGGGTGCTGGCTGGAGTAAATCCACCACAATTACCATTACTCAAATCCTGTCTAGAAAAGGGATTGCCACAGAAATGGGTATTTCTTCAGCATCACACAAGTGGGGATTATGTTGAAATATATCACTGTGACATTTTGAAACCTGAAAAATGCTTTAACATGCTCACATAACTGCACTTGGCAAAAATGCTAAACCTTTCCAAAACACTGCAAACACAAAGTAAGGAAGTGAAAACCTTAGGTTTGAATATCAAAGGACAGTTTCATATGCAAAAATAACTTTTTTTTTTTTTTTACGTTGCAGAACTATGTGTGATATTCCACAAAATAAGTTACATTACTCATGCTGTAAATGCTACATATGCAAATGAACAAAACCAGCAGAGGTATTTGCACCTTGAATCAATTACATTGTTAGATTCTGGCATTGCTGCAGAAAACTAGGACAGTAAAATTGAAGTTGATTCTCTAGAAGTACCACAATTACTGTGTATGATGTAGATACTTGTGGGTTCATTTCTGCCCTCTATGTGAGTGTGCTTCACCTAGCCTGTGATACAGGAAGATTGAGAAAGCACAGTGGCACAAGGAACACAAAGGATGTTAGCTGAGCATCTTTTTGAACAACTCTCAGGGAAAGAGAGGGTTCATCTCTCTCCTCTCTTATTTTCTCACTATCCTGGAGTAAAGGCAGCAACTCAGTGATTTACAGATTTGTCCATTCAAAAATCTCAGGGTAACTGTTCTAGAGGCTTCCCTCCACGCTTCTATGGCCATGACAGCACAGCAGCACACAGTGCTGGGCAGCGATATCTGCAATTGCTCATCGCATGCCAGGTCCACCTGCAGCAGGAGCTGAATAGCCTCACCTCTGCACAGCACTCAGGTAGACTGGGAATGCTTTCTTTTATGCCTGATGTTCACAATTACCAAATTTGTGCATGGTCTTGCAAATTAGGAATCATCAGATGCCATTTGTGAACAGGAGTTGTTACAGGACTTTGTTGCCCAGCTGGTCTCACAGATTTTAGCTTTTATTTCAGCATCATGCCAAATCTTTGAATCTGACCTAGAAAAAAACCTGTGTGCTACTAAAGCACCACTGCCCTAACCTGCCTTTTTGCTAAAACCACTATTTTTCTTCCTGAAGAAAACTTCACCTCTACAGAGGAAATGTAAGTTACTGTTTTCTCCATCGCCATTCATTAAGTAAACCCAGTGAACTCAGTTAAATCCTCAGTCTGGAACGGGCCGGTTTTCAGAGTGGGAGGCTGTAAACTTAAAACCTGTTCCCCTCTCCTTCAGTACCCCATCTATATTAAGCAATACTTTAACTGTTTTGCATTCATAGAAAGATTTTTTTCTTAAAATGCCACCTTATAAGCTGTTTATGTCTTCAGCAATTTTTTGCAATAAACGTTTTCTTTCTTTGTAGTATTTCTGAAGCATCTATATTTCTTAATCCCCATAAATGCCGTGACTTAATTACTTTTACTCCCTTAATCAGGTGGTAAGCTAGGTCTTTATTTTCAAGTTAAAGCACTCCCTCTGCTGCTCATTTTTTGAGATGCAGTTTTTACAGGTTCACAAAGCTGAAAATATTTCAAATAATTCTTTGGAAATCAACCTAAAAATTCAAACCGTATACCCTCCTTCTAAACAGAAAATATATGGCCATAATGTATAAATTAACATATGAACTAAAACAACATATCTTCACAGGCGATTATTCTGCCATCACTTACAAGGACAACTGAACTCCCGGAATCCTTAAATTTATTTGCACACAATTTATACCTATAAGAAAAAGCACATAATTACCTGCCTCCACTGCTTACGGCCTCTCCTCCTCTCTGATATGTTACTGAAATAGTTAAAAAGAAGGAAAAAATTTAAAAATCATACAAGACTCCTTCAAGAACAGTATTTATTTTGCCTTTGTTTCACTTTAGCTAAGACGATAATTGTGCATTGTTTATACATTAATTCTGAGTCTCATTCTGCAAGCTATTGCTTCAAATCCAAGTTTAGACACAATACTTGTTGCTTGATAACTGTTAGTCCTAGCCCCAACAGGGTTTTATATTTCAGTTCTGTTCTGAACACACACACACACACACACACACACACACGTATTGCTTAAGAAAGCAGGAAGCCATACATCAGGTTGAACTTTTTCTTAACATAACTCTGCTGACTTCAGTGGAGTTACTCTGTGGAAGAATTTAGGTCATATATTTATTTCATGAATGGCTGGATGTTAAAGCTTTGCTCTACCTTATTATTTTGGCAAGATTAAAGAGGTAGCATGATTCTATAACAGACCTCACTTCCAACGTAAATAATGGCTCATTACAGCTGAAGCTACTGCAAAAACAAATGCTCTTTCTGAATGTTACAGCAATACACTCCAGGAACAAACGTGCTCCAGAAGTCCACAGAAGCTCCACATTTTATAACATTTTACAACCGGATTTATATATTATACTAAATAATCTAAAAATTTAAATACATAAATCTTGGTTAAAAAACAGCCTGGCAGAAAGAATACTTTCTAAGTTAGAAGGAATAGTTTTTCTAGCATTTCAGAAGTATTCTCCATTAACAAAGTGGATGTCCACATGCATTTGTTTGTTGGCATGGATTGCATATCCTTCACAGGAAGCAAGATGTTTGAGAAGTTGGCTTTTAGGATGCAAACATCCAAGAAGAAACAGTGCTATAAATTTTGCAGGTTGGCATTGTGTTTGGCAAAGGGTTAAGGAGACTGCCTCCCTGCAAATGCTGATGGATTCTACACTTTCCAGCTAGGAATGTGCTGAAAACAAGCAGCCAAATTCTGCTCTTTAGAAGAACTCCAAACTGGGAGTCTGCAAGAGAGAGATAAATGCTGGCAGTGATTACAGTAACAGGATTAAAATGTAGGACGCATTCCTCCAGGTAAGTCTTTTACTGTAGGTAATGCTAAAGAGGAGGGCCTGGTTCCATTTAAAGCCAAAGTATGACTGAGATTCTGGATTGAAAAAAAAGGATTTTTTTTCCTTTAAGTGTTTTACATGCTTTATGTTTTTCCCAATTTTTTCTTTAAAAATCTCTATTTATTTTGCAGCTCTGACATATCTTAAGAAACCCTGGTATTTTCTTTTAATGTTGAGAATCCAGTGGAGAGAACAGCTTCCAACCTCTGCAGAATTTCAGTGGCGTGCTACAATGGAGATTACCACAGAAGCCCTCTGTTTAGCCAATTAAAGCAACAGCAAAATAGTCAGAGTTTGAATTATTTTCCACCGAGGCACTCAAAGGCCTTCAGAAACACTGAGGGCCACTCTGGCTCATGCTGAACAGGAAGCAGCTCCACTGAACATAACAGGATGACTTCTGAGAGCAGGCACTCTTCAGTTTGATTAAAAGCACGTGGGTGAGACTCTAACCCAGCCCAGCCCGGTGCGTGTGGATGAGTGCAGGCACACGGGGTTTGCTTCCTCTCTGGTCCAGCTTGGAGGATGTAACTCAGCTGCTGCACAGAGGCCAAATTAGAACAGTGCTGATTACGAGCTAATATTCCCTGGGAAACTGCGTGCGCAGAGGAGGGGGTGGGTGGTTTTTACCCTGCCTGGATATACACGTCCTGCAAGTCTCATAGGTCTCTTGTGAAAACGGAGGATTTAGAACAAAGGAGGAAGAAACAACCTGTCTGCTCACTCAGGCTGTAGCTAAAAGAAATGCAGAATACTGGTGGGTACAGAATGTATTGGATTTTATCTACTGCAGAGGATGAGCTGCTCAGCTGCCAGACTGTAGGACCCACTGAAGGTCAGCTCTACAGAATGGAAAGGCTCTCATGGGCTTTGGTGGGCTGTGGTTCAGACTATATCATATTTTGCACATTTCCAAACAAAAAGAAACAGAAAGTGATTTTAAACTCACACTGAATTTGAAATGCACCTCTGTTTAAGCTGAACAGGGTAATTATTCTAAAATTTCATAGCAAAATACCATTTAAGGCAGCAGGCAAAAAAATCTAAGTGCTCTTTGATTTTCTATATCTTCCGAAGCAGACAACTCCGAGGTCACTGGATTAATGCAGATTCAGAGGAAAGAAAAGGAGCAAATATTTCACCAATTATAATCCCACTGAACCCCTTTCAAGTCAGCATCTGGGCTCTGCTAAGTCATTCCTCCTCCATCAGAAGCACCTTTTGCATCGCTAGGTGTGGGAGGCCACACTACTCCATTGGAATATGCAGGCAGAGAGCCCGGGTTGTACAAACTGACAGGATCATGCTACAAAATGGCATGCTGGCGTGGAATGGCGTGCTATGAAATGTCAGCCACAAAGCAAATGCACACTACTTAGAGAACAAATAATGATACCTGTCATTAATGACATTGTTTAAAAAAAACCCCTTCAAAACAGCTGGGCTGGTTGGTTATGTCAGAGAAAGAGAAATAGTACCACAAACACATGCTTAAGTAACAAAGAAGGGGGGAAAAGTGCAAATATATACCTGTTGGTGTGAAGGTAAAAGACGGGACTGAAAAATCAAAACAAAATACAAACTGGTTATTAAGCTGAAGAGAGAAAGGGAAACATACCACATTAGTATAAATCTAGCAGACAGCTGAACATAAAACAAATACATATAACTAATCCACTAGTTCAGTCACATTGATATAAAAATAAAATGAAAATTGCAATTCAGAAGGAAGATAGTCTCTGCAGGTACTATTCTGAAAAAAAAAATAATAAAAAAAGGCAAAAATGCCCAAAGCTTGATATTCTATTGTACTCCTGAGGGGATGAGACTGTGGTTTAGCCTTTCAAATCTCTTTCAGTTTGGTATTTTAAGTTTTTTTCTGAAAATCCTAGCACAAACAAAACCCCCACACTCAATCATTCCAGAATGCAGAATGACAAATTCCTTAACAAAGCCTTATCAAGGTCCTATTGAATCTTATCTGCAGTTCACTAAGTAAATGCTCATTACACTGAACTAATAGGCACACTTAAGTATTCAGTAAGGAAATAATAATCATAAAAAGGAACAAAGAGAACTGCTGTTTTACTGCCTCTGAATCAAGAACGGCACCAACTCTCACTGTAATAAAGGCACTAAAATCTACTGCAGCAATTAATTTTTGTTTTCAGAGATGAGACAGTTAAACAGAGTTATTATCGTTCTTTCTTAAATAATCACAAAAAAAAAAAAATCTCCCTAGATATAACACCTTTCTACCTTTCAACCCTTGGCTTTAAGAGAGAAAGGTTAACAACAGAACAATGACACTGCTTGACAATCTTCTCTCTCACAGCTACTATAAATCCTCTTTGGATCAATAGGGCCTCTAATCCAAATACAGAGCACCAGCATCTGCTCTTCTCATTAGCACATGCTCCCCCTCCTGTTGACAAGACAGTATCGTTTTCCTCTCACTGATGGCAGAACAAGGCTAACATCGCCCTTTCTGATCTAATGACAGCAAAAGGTAAGAGAAACAATCAAATATTCACTAAAATAGCCTGGAGAGAGAAGGTGATCAGCAAAGCCAGCATAGAAAGAAAAGGTTCTGGCTAAGAGAACAACTTCTTAATCTTATTTTTTTAGTAACCCTGAAGTTTGTGGGGAGTGCAGTGTGTCTTGTTATAATTTAGGGTATGCTGTAGATTTGTGCCCTTTTTACCAAGCCAATTTATTTCCAGGGATACGACACTAAGCAAAAAAAGAAAAATGGAGCATTTGCCCATTTCAGGCTGCATTTGCAGCAAAGCTCTTTATCTTGGGAATACAACTGTATTTTCCTTGAGTTAGGCTTTTTCACATAGTCAAGTTTAATTTAGTTACATTCAAAATATAGAATCATAGTAACAAGCTTTCATTAAAATAGAACGGGCATTTAAACCTGAGCTATTCAAAACAGAATCAGGAATCTCAAAATTAATTTGCAATTGCAGGGACATGAAAAATAATCTTAAGCTACTGTCTCATTACTCTTCTGTGAGCTAAGTACTAAACCTAGTTTAGTTTCTTAAGGAACTGAGGAACAGAGGTTCAACTAAAAGAAATCTTATTGCTACCACATGAAAGAATGACTTAATTCTTAGAGCTTCTATTAATAAACTCTTCCGAGTGTGTAAGGCTGCTAGTACAGTATGTATGTGTGGGAGTAGTGAAGTATTTTAACAGATGACAAGCCTGAAGCTAAATATAAAAAATAAATAAATGCAAGACTGAAGAAAGTTTGGGCTTGCAGTGATGACTTGATGAACTACAGTGGCAAACTACTTTGCAATTCATATTTCACTAAAGATAGGTTTTGTCTTTTAAGAATACTTGATACCGGAGATACAGACCCTAATTTTTGTATACTTTCATTTAAATTCCCCCAAATTACACAAAAGATATTTTTACAGTTATTGAAAAACACAGCTGTTCTGAACAATACCTGATGTCACTGAAGTAACCATTTTTAAGGACAAATTGTATGCCTTTTGCTTAATCATAGGTACTGGTGAAAGCACAGAGATGTTAGTGTGATAGAGCTGTAGAAAGGCAGTGTGGCAGCATGCTATTAGTAAAACAAAACAGCGCAGGCCAGTGCAGCACTACGTGGGGGGCTGTCCTCCCTAAGAAATCCCAGCAGAACAGAATCAAGGGTGGAATTCCTTCCCGATTTCCTTGGCTGCAACTCCACTACAACCACTGTGCCTGGAGTCTACAGTGAGCATCGGTACTTTAAGAGCACGGAGGACATCTCAACTCTGCAACACTCCGGACTTACTTCCATGTTTCCACTCACTCATTCGCTATTTTTAGCACTGCTTCTCTTACATGGCAACACATTGCTGCTGTTTAAAACCATTCGTGTTTGATTTGCCCGTCTTGCCCATAACACATTCATTCTTGAAGGGACTAAAGAATGTAATCTCATGACACCCTTCATACGCAAAGATGCGTCTGCCTTTAAAACCCAGGCCTAACTTCTGATTGCTAAATGCCAATTATAATCCCTCTAGTTCTTCAAAAGCAGCATCTCCCATTTTCTGATTAATTCCAAAATTTATGGTTCTCACTCTACGAGTGTCTATGAAGTACTGCTCTGAGATGTAATGAACTGTAGCTCAATGAATTCACCTTTAATTTCCAGGCTTAACCTGGAAATTATTTAATCTGGAGGAGTCAAGTTTTTATTCCAGAAGATCTTCCAGGTAGAGATTCTACTTTTGTTTGTCAGAGAGAATACTGCAAAGCACTGCTTGGCCACTGACAATGTGATATGTAAGAAGTATCAATAACGTGAAATAGCATGAAAATAAGGAGTGCTTTAAGTTAGCCCCGCTGCTGCCATTCTAACCAAATGCAGATGCAGGATGTGACAGCCCCAGAACTCAGTCCCAGCCAAGGGTCTCACAACAGCATTTATGAAAGGAGTCTTGGAAAGCAGACTGACTGTTGTGCTTTTGCAAACAGCCACACTCCCCCAGAACAGAAGAAATTCAAGTACGCGCACCCGAAGTGTTACTGCAATGTACACCACTGTTAGCACTCCCAGCAGCAGGCAAAGCACTGAACAGGGGGACAAGGAGCTACCATCCACCTGGCTCCTCTTCAGATGGCACAGTGTCAGAGAGCAAGGACATATTGGAGGCTCCCAGCCTTAAACCCATCTTTACATTTCTCATTTGTAGGAGCATCTTTATAAAAAGCTACTCCAGGTATTCAGCTTAAGACTTAGGCTCTAAAACCAGACTTAGCACGTCATGTAAATATTGCTGCTCTCCGCACTGGCTCCCGACCCACACTTGCTGAAAGTACTGAAGTAAGCTGGTAATTCCTTATTCGAGCCTTAGAAGAACAAGAGACTGATAACAAAATAAACAGGCAGCAAACAGGCATTCAGCAGCCAGCAGACTGAAACAGAGAAGAGGGCACCTTTTCTGATACCAGCGTAAGTACTCGTGAGTCCGTTCCTCTTCTTCCTGTGGCGATACAACCAGATGCTGAAGACCATGAGGATAATCCAACAGGCTGCACCAATTCCAGCAATAAAGGCAGGCTGCTTTACTACATCAGAAATCTGCTGGGCTAAACTGACTTGATCTTCTGAAGACACAGGGTTTCCATGAGAATCTGAAAAAGAGAAACCCATAACAGCCGATTAATTGGAACGAACGACTATAAAAGGCAGCATGAAATAATAGTATAAACATAATTGCAGTCCAGTTTCTCAAGGTAAAATCTTTAAGACTGCTCTTCAAAATCTCTTTTTTACAGGTCTAGACAGAAGTGGTTTGCCTTCCATACAAGACATGTACCTCCAATATCACTGACTTTTGTTTGCTTACAAAACCTGCTAAAATCAGGTACACAAAAAGAAAGGCTCATAAATTATAAACTTGTGGACTGCTATTTTTTATTTTTCTTTCATTTTAACAAAGCAAAATCAGCTTCAGAAAATTACTCGACAAATCAGCAAAGAACACACGAAGTAAAAGAAAGCTCTAGTATGAAACATGAGTAACGTGAATGGGTACAAGTCAGCTTCCCAAACATCCACTCTCAGAACTGACAATCACAGTTACAAATTTAAACTACATTCACATGAGGTTGGTATTGAGGGACATATTTTAATCTAGCAGCTCCTGACAGATTACTTAAATCTGGTATTACACAGTCTAATGTACTGCTTGCAGTCTCTCAGTCTGTCACTTTGACCTCAATTAAAAAAAGACTGAATATTTAAAACGATGTAGAAAAGTAAAACTACAAAATAACCAATCCTGCCCCCTTAAATATGGATGAAAAAGCTAAAGGATAACTAAAAGATGATTTATGAATTGCTAAAACCAGCCAAGGAGTCTCATTATTAATGAACAAGCAGTGCTTTTCAAAACCAGTTTAGCCTTAAATATCCCACATCAAAACAAAGAACATGTATTTTTCCACAGACTATAAAGTGTTTTTTTTTGTTTTTTTGTTTTTTTTTTTAATAGAGACAGCACTTTTAAGAATTGGTCTTTTCTGCTCTTTCCGTACTGAACTTTTGCAGGAACCTTCTAGGAACAGCAGTAAGATGCAGTTAGTGAGCAAGCTTTCTAACTGAAGTGAAACAACTCAAAGCCAAAATACTGCCTTCCTGATGCCTTACCACCACAGTGAGTGCTCACTGGAAATTTCATTATTGCACAGGGCGAGGGCAAGAATTCAAAGCCTTTACTCAGAGCGGATATTGCTTTACACATTCCACAACTTGGTCTTTGAAATACCTACTTTTACTCCTGTATAAAACCAAGAGATAGTTGCTTTATACTATTGGTAATGACATCAAATTCAGAACGAGAGATGAGTGTTTTAAGGAGAAAGGTGCTGTTATTAATTCTATAGGAATTAATACATTAATATTCTATTATTCTAATATGAACTATATAAGAAATGAAAACCTATTTACTAAAAACCAGTATCTTTTCTCTATGAAGTAAGCAGTGAATACAATTTTTTTTTTTTATGGTGACATCTTGCATTATGCCAAAATAAGCATAAATAAAATACAAGAAACTGCAATACAAACAAGAGATGGAATCACAGAAAATGATACAAATAACAAACCTCCTCTGGAAAAGGATACCTTTTTGAATGGAAATGGTTAAATTAATAACAGCTTCTTCCAGTGAGGGATTCCAGATTCCAGTTTTTGCGACCTTGAAGTCAAATATCTATTTTGCCGAGAAATCACCCCTGCCTTTGACTGCTACCTTATTGGAAATTTTATTTCATATTTCAGCTCTCTCCATCTTCTGTGATCCTAAGTGCACTGCCTAGTCTGAAAGTTCACCAGGCAGACTCATTCTTTTCTTACTAATACACTCTTTGTGTCTGCAGGGTTTATGGATTTCATGCCTATTTGTGCAAGGTTAAGATGGGTTGCTTCAGATTTTATGGAGACAGCCAAGTGAAGTTCCACACAAGTGGCCAGATGGGCTTAAATGTATAAAGTATACTGTGACCAATGAATTAAAGCTGTCATCTCATCTTTTGTCTCTTTGCAGCTGAGGCCATATTAAGATATTAAAACTTGCATCATCAGTCTCCTTTTCAAAATGAGTAAGTTCTGTGTTTTTAAACAGCTACAGTCTCTTATACAACTTAATGGAATAGAATAAAACATTTATGGAGAGCCTCTGGTCCTGTGTAAATAAGACTGATAAATATTTTTCGTTGAAACATTAATTTCATGCTATTGTTTTAATTGCCAATGCAAGCGTACAAAGAGTTCAATAATAAACTTGCTTTTAAGAAATCAGGCTTATGGCACATCGAATATGGGTGGACTGTTAGAGCCATTACACAAGCTGGTATACATCTATGCACATGGGAAAGAGAAAAATGCATCTATGTTCACATACAGTCAGACAAACATCATCAGAGAAGAGGAGATGGAAGGGCTTTCAAGAGGTCACATTTGACTACTTCCTACTCCTCTTATGATTCAAAAAGAGAAAGTAAGCTACATATAAAGAGAATGAAATTTAGTGACCTCTTCATCACTAAAAAATTCCAGGAACATTATCCCGGAAGCCCTTCTTTGAGAAGAGCATCTTCCCTCTCCCTGTTAGCCCTGTGTGATCCTGAATGATCAGTCATGAAAGTAACTCTTGAACTGAAAAAAAAAAAAAAAAAATCAAACTACTTTTTTTTCATCCCAGGAAATTTCTGGAACTTTGACTGATATATAATGAATATAATGAACATTCCTGTTCCTGCTTGCAGTCTTCAGGGAGATGTGCCAAAATAATAAGCGAACATAAACATCCTATGGCAAAGTGCATCCTACTGCCAGAGCAGCAGCCGCAGCATTTAATGTACTTGAAAATGCCTCAGAGTTGTTGGAGCAGGCTGATCCCACAACTCCCTGAAACCAGCATATTATCACAGTGACTCATCCCTTCTTCTACCCCAAGATAAAAGCTTTCTTTTTAATCACAGATAATGTTGCTATGGCTATTGCTCACAAGTGACTCGATCCGAATGTCTTGAAGCTCCAAGTTTCAAACTTCAATGAAAACTAATTAGAATTTATATAGAGAAGAACTGCAACCTCTAATCCTCTAATGTTAAATATTCATATAAATAATAATAAGAATGTGAAAGGTAACATTTAAGTTGCTAAATGATAAATAAAAGATTAATATCCATTTAAGGTTGGAATGACAAAGATTCAAAAAAGACAGGAAATTCCAGGTTCACAGGTGTGCAAGCAACCTTAACTTTGCCTTGTACATGTACAGCCTATGGAATGGTACTTTTCCATATGCATGCCTCATGCAGTATACAAAATGTACAAACAGTGAGTAGGAATACCTAAATGGTGCTGACATTGCTAATGCTGGCAATTAAAAACCTGCAAAACACCTGAAACCTGTAACATGTTGTCTGAATGTGTTCTCAAATATGTATACATGATGCAACATGAAAATTATTTGGTAAAATATTACCAAGGTAAGAATATGCTATTTTGTCTCCTTTCTAGATGTATGTTTCCCAAACTGATAAAATATCAATTGTGCACTTCAATCTTATACCGCTTGAGGAGACAGCACCAAACTCATTTGGAAGGGTTTGCTGTGAGGGTGAAAAATAGAGATTACTTCAAGTTGTTAGCAGGCCACAAACAAAAATATCAACAAAAACACCCTTACAACCATCATACTCACAGCACCTTAAGGGCTGACAGAATAATATCCTGAAGGCATGCTAGCTAGTTCACAAATCACATCTCCTAAATTAAGCAATTAAAATAATAAAGATTCAGTGAGACTTTCTTATGTTTTGTACACTTGAGACATCCACTGGTTGAATAATACACTCAACATTTGCAGTAATTGTGCAGACATCTCTTAATAAATAACTGCATTCCATATATTCACACAAATTATGTGTTTAAGAGTACCATCAGCTGCAGTTGTGGGGCTTTTAAGAGCTGGTACCGGAAACAAAATATGTCACAACCTGTTCCAATGTCACTCATCATTTGTCACCAAGCACAGGTAATACTGCCAAGCTACCACAGCTAGTATCCCATCACTCTACAAAAGCTAGGCTAGAGATCAGCAAAAAAATTGTTTGCTAATTCTCATCTTTCTGTACAGAGCATTTTTGTAAACAATGTCTTTTAAGTTACATGTTGTAAAAAGGAAAACAAAAGGTTCTATTGAAATTCTACGATTTTGTTTCTCCACAGCACATTGTTACAGGCATAATGTAATGAGCTGTGGCTAGGTCTCATGAAATTTTTTTCCTTAACACCAAAGCTTTTGCAGTCTTTCTTTATGAAAATATAATCTTTTAAAACAAACAAACTAACAAACATTTTTTCAGTCCTTGGAATTCCACAGAAAGCTTTAAAATGTCATTCAAAAGCCAAGAAGCAAATTCAGAATCTTCGTGCAGGGTGTTTTACGGAGACACAGAATTTTTCAGTTGATCTCATGATTTTATGAATAACAAGCAAGTTATTTCGTTGTCTTGTCCCTGGTGGCAAGGGAAGTCTGGGGTACCACAGCTCAGTGAGCTGCTGCATGTCAGCAGAGACGTGGAAAATGAAAGAGCTTCAAGATTACCATTTGTACCTGTCTTTGTAACAGGTTAAGTGTCTGCACAAGGTCATTTATCACAGCTCAGCTGATGCATGGGACTGCGATTGCACGCCTCAGCTCCCGGGGAATCCAATGTCTCCTGTCCTCCCCTCTTGTTCTGGAAGGCGGCCCCTGAAAGGTGAAGCTTCCTCCTGTCACACACCCGGCTGAGACCCTGCCCAGGCACGTCCCAGAGTCACAAACCTGGGAGCATCCCACAGGCCACACAGGCTCAAAGAGGAGACCCAGAGCCAGCCACAGCCTAACCTCACGTTTTTGTATGAAAAACACATTATAAGGAGATAGACGTTGGACTTTAATGAAAAGTTCTTATTAAAAAAGTGAACCTCAGAATCACATAGTATATTCTGTGTCAGAAATAAGCTGTCACACAGTTCTTAGAGCACATACATACCGGGTGTCAAGACTGTTTCAAACCTTCTACAAGGAGCATCCTCAGTCCTCTTTCCTCCCCCCGCCCTGGCCTCCCTTCCCTCCCTCTGTAACAATGTAATTTATTGCTGGCGAAAAGTGCCAATTGATGACAGCAACAAATTAATTTTCTGTCCTCAGAAAGCTACCCAGAAAACTCTGCTCCACCTCCATGCTGGGAGCACTTCTAAGAACTAAGAATCCAATTCCTTGAGGGGGCTGAAGGAGAACTTGCATCACAGAACAGCGCTGGATAAACTGCAGCCATTCTTCTACCTGGATGATTTTAGATTGATCTGTGCTACCAGAGAGTAATACCTCTTAAATTTAAGCACTAATTTTCAGCAGCCTCCTGCAGTTGCTGAAAGAACTTCAGCACCATATTTCTTTGTTCTGTTTCTTGTGGCATGGATCTCCACAAGACTACTGTCTCCACATCTTTCCCATGTAACAAACAAATTTTTGGGATTTACTACAGTACAACTAGATGTGTCCATGCCACTTAATTAGAGGCAAGCAGTGAAAGCAAACTCCAACCATGAGGAAATACGTGTATTCTACCAGACTTGCACATCTGAGGGCAAGATCCCGCACCTTTCAAGGTGTGGGATCACTTCTTGTTCTATAACACAATGCCAATAAAGGCCGGGAACACAGAAGTGGGCAAAAACCTTCCCTTGACAGTATCATCTGTTTCTCTTTCCACTTAACAAAACCTCAAAGTGATTAAGTTCCATTGTAAAATTCACCTTCATTCAGCATTTGCTTATCATCAGACAAAAGTGGGGAATAAAGAGTGGTTATGGAGCCTTTGGCTTTGAATATTTGAGGTTATCCTCATAAACCTCACTAGTGCAGAATTTTCAAAACCTATGTCATACAGAATAAACTTGATTTTGACTGGCTGTAGAAAGCTGTGGATGGTGGGAGGAACAATCCAACACATAACTACAGGGTTTTCCAGTAATAATTCCATATTAATGGAATATCATACAAGCTGTGTGCAATTTTATTGTAAAATCTCCATCAATGTAATTGGGAATCATATACCTGTCTAATTTAAGTAAGCTAAAGACGGCCTTCGTTTTAATACCTAAGGAAAAGTGCATGTAATTTTCCATATTAGTTGCTCTGTCTTGTTTTCACATGCCCTTAATTATAGATTTTTAAATACAACAAGTGAAATAAGAAGGTAGATCTACTAATGATACAGAGACAGATGGGACATGAAGTCCAAAGCAACATGCTGAGCTTGCTTTCATAATTATATACTGTAATGATAAGGTATTTTGCTCCAGGCATACTAGTAAAGCAGCATATGACTATACTTAAAGCTACTTTAAATAATCTTCAGCTAACCAACAGCAAAGATGCTTTTTTCCCAGAAACATCCAGGAGCAATGTCCCTGGTTGACATTTCTGACAGAGATGTTTGGTGTAAATGAGATTAGAAGGTCAAATTATAGTAAATCATTTGTGTACATCTTTTTTCCTGTACTCAGATTATTTACTAGCTTTCACACATAGTTTATATTTATTGTGCCTAATTTTACGATGCTTGTTTTTTTTGCTTCAATAGTGATAAAATCTGATCAAGACAAATTACATCCCTAAAGTGAATCAACACCTAAAGTGATTCACAGTCCCCTACAAGCTTTATTACACCAGTCTTAAGGGTGAAAATTCACTTTGAAAAGTCAACAACTAAAAAGCACTGCTGAACTGGGAGATTAAAAAAACCCCTTGTGTTGTTTTAATCCCACCTTTAGAATGCAGTTCTAAGGCAAGTTTAAAACCAGAAATGCCAAATCCTGCTATTCCAGAGATCAAGTAACAATATCTATTTCACTTGCCTTGAAAGTATTTCTGGTGCCATAAAAGACGAAAGTAAACAAACTGAAATCACCCCAACCAGTAGGCAGGGTTACCAGGAAGCTTACCTAACTGGATAAACTGGGGATCGCTTTTCACTCCAGGTCCTGCCCCAGTGCTTGCTGCCACTTCCACACTGTATCGGATACCGGGAACGAGGGAGGGGATGACTACGGAAAAGGTGGTTCCATCCACTGTCTTGTTTATATGGTATCGACTTTCATTGCCAAGGCACCAGACCTGCAGGGAAGTAAATGCATGGCACATATAAATGCTCAAAATTCAATGCTGATGGATGAGAAGAAGGAAATGGACACGTTCTTTTCTTCCAGATAAAGAAATTTACACTTTGTCACTGTTGTAACATCTGCAGCTGTGGACTGCTGTCCTAGGCACTCTATGAATACTGACAAGATACTTCTTGTTCCAAAGAGCAGCTCCAACTAATACCAGTATTTGATGAATTTATCACAATTCATTTAGAGTTCAACAAGTGCTATTGAAACTACGAGCGCAGAAGAAATGAGGGAAGCCCCACAGCCAAGAACTGCCCACATAAACAATGAAGTAAGAGCACTCAGTTAAATGAATTTGCAATTCTCTTCTTCAGGAATTATGTGCCACTGAAGTGCACAAGCAAGTCTTTCATCACATGACACCCTAAGAGAACTGATGTCATGCTGGAATCCAAAAGGTTTTTTCTTTTTCTTTTTGATGGCAGTGAGGGGCAAATATTGAGCGATATGCTGTCTTCTAATTGAGACAACAGAATGACATCAGATCTCATTTTTTGGTTGATTATAAGACACAGGTCTAGTGACTTCAAATCACCACTTCATATATTACATCAGTGACACTAAATGGCTGGGGGAAACAATATGATGAGATATCTTTATCTCTTTAGGCCTGAACCATTGATGTGGCAAATGCTTTTAGGAGGACGGCTGAACTCCCAACTGCTATTCAAGGTGAAGTAGCAGCTAATCTGCATCTGCTGAAAAAAAAAAAAAAATCATGAAGCCGTACCAATTTCCTTTTTGTCGCCTTTCCACAAATGTACTGCTCTACAAAGAACATTTATCCAGAAAGTTAAATTAGTTATATTCAATACTTTATCTGTAAAGAAGCAAACTTGGCTGAGAACAGCAGCGTATCTGAACTTAGGCTGATTGTACATGGGAGGGAAGATTTTGCTTCCAACATATGGAGCTCCTAAAAGACTTAGTACCCAGACAGCTGCTTTAAATCCCTTGTGCAATTCTGCTCCTGTGGAGATTGCCAGGTGAGGGGGATAGACTTTCACATGTAGAATAATTGCTACAGCCCTTTCTGTACAGCCCTTTCTGCCTGGACACTGGAAATTTTATCTCACCTTCAGGACATTGTAAAGACCCTTTTTCCTTCTCTGGATGCCATGGACTGAAACAAGGCTAGTGGGACACTGTGAGGATGTGAAATCCATTTTAAGTTCCTTTAAAATTGATCCCAACACAGGATATACATAAGTGCTGCTGCAGAGCAGGTCAGAGCACATGAAGAGAATCTCCTTTTTGTATTCTGATACTACACAGAAACTGTTTCAATCACTAGTAGGAGTAAAACTATTACTAATACTGCTCTTGAATCCTAAAGGATGGTCATGAAAATGCTCTTATGTAAATAAGAACTTGATTAGGTGAGGAACAAAAGATTTAAATCTACATTTTGATTTAGGTCATTTTCACAGAAAATATTACTTCCATCTTGAAAAATGCTGCATGTGCGAGCAATGAAAACCATTTATTATGGACTTGTAATCATGAACTACTAATTCAGAAAAAAAGGTTTTGTTTTTAGGCACTCGAGTACATGGAGAAGTGCATGAAACGAGAATGTTAGGTTAAACATCAAGTTGTTAGTACTTGCCATCCCACTTTTGATTGTATACATAAATAGGCAGGTGAAAATGAACTTTTAGAATGGTATAAAAGAAGGATGAATTCACAATGTAACAGGCACGTAAGTGAAAAAAGAATTAGTATAATGAGAATTTCTAACTTTGTACTAGAGAAGGAGAAAATTTCTAATATGCTGTGAATTTGAATTTCTGGGGGTTTGTGTGTGCTACTGACATTTCTTTAATTAAGATAGTATCCTTCTTCCTATTTATTTTATCTTTTAATTAAAGTAGGTACACTCTTGCCTTTGATCTGAGTTGCTGAGAAAATAATGAACTGCCCCACATATGCACATCTAATTTTTTTTTTTATTTTCTAAGAGAAAACAGCAGATAGAAAAACAAAAAGGAGAGAAAAAAGAAAAAATTTCACAAGACTTCTATTTGAGTTTTTTTCTTGGTATTAGTTCTTAAATCAGTAGTTCTGCATTTATTTAGTTTTTTTGACAAAACCAGTAATTACATACAGAAACTTAAGTAGGAATGGCATATATATTTTCACATATGTATTTTTTTATGTCTATTTTCTGTCCATGGTGAAAAAGCACAAAGGAAAATAATGGCATCAATGCAACAAATATAGATGCAAAACGTGGCAGTGTGCCATCTACTGCTACATAAGCACTACAAGGTGCTTGCTCCAGCACCTGGTAGCCTGTCACCTCAAAATCCTAGGAGGTGGGGTAGGGATTATATCCACTCAGAAATGTAAATTTCCTGACTTATATCATTGTGTCCTTGCAACCTTAACATTCCTCTGATGCAGTTTCTTACTGGAAATAGTTCCATCTTTCCAGTTCAAGGTCTGTCTTTAAATGGAATAACTTCCCAAGTATTTTTTCCAATTACATTATATTATATATCTGAAACTAGGCCATAAACAGATTTTTTTTTACCAGTTAACCAGGTTCTGAAAAGGTTTTTATTATTCTAAATTGATCATGAAGCTTAGCAATCTCTTCCCTTTACCATTTTTACTGAAAGGAAAAAAAAATCAGAATGAGTTTTGATGGCTAGGAATATGTTTATAGCACTGTGTTTAAACCTGAAAAAAAGCCAAAACATTCTCATTTAGAACATTTTCTCAATAATGTGCATATGCAGGGGGCTGAAACCAAAGTTCCTGCCTCTCCATGGCTAAAAAGCTTACTTGATATCCACAACTAAACATTTAAAACACCTCTAGCTTGCTTAGGAGAAATAAACTTCATTTACTTTGCTATGTAAATTAACACCAAAAATTTGAACTGCAAATACAGTCTATGTTCATAAATGAATAACAAACAATAAATATTTTTAATGTACTTCCAATTTGTTAAAAATTAAATAACATAATGAGTACTGTGTTTGGAAGAAAAGAAAAATTTCTATGCACTAGTAGATTTATTATCATAGAAGCACATTCTTTCCTTGAAAGTTTTCCACTTGTTTTAACTACCCAGTTACGCATAATTTACTCAGATCTAAACACTGTTAATTATTATCCCTGAGCTTTTCAACTCATTAAGCCTGTTTATATTTACTACCTTGGCCAATGTCTTAGAGTCACAAAATGGTTCCCAAACAGGTATGGTTCCCTCTCTCCTTGTGTGTGCATTTCCCAAGTTATAATGAAGGCAAGGAGGGAGCTGTTTTAATTAAGAGTGTTGACCCTTTGCTTAGATTTATGGAGGCTGTTTTAATTGCCTTCCACCACCTAGGCAGAATCACTAAATATGGAGCTTGATTCCAAGCAGTGATTTTCTCCCTCATTTTCTCTGAGTAACCAGAAGATGGAGCCAAGCATCCACGAACAGCCCATCCCTCACTACCTGGCCACGCTCCCTCTGCCAAGGGACCAAGCCATGCCTGCAGTACCTTATATTCTTGAACCATCCCGTTCTGGTTGTCCTCGGGGGGTGGCTGCCAGGTGACCACGATTGCTGTCCCGTTCCCATCGTTCTTGGTTACTGAAACACTCTGAGGCGGAGCGCTAGGAGCTGTTTGTTCGGAAAGAAAGATTGAAGGGTTATGTTGGTCACATCCACAAGCCAGTTTATTTAGTGGAAGATGGTTTCTGAGCCCTACAAATGCAATCTTTTGTGCCTCACCCTTCACTGAGGGCAGTTTGTGCCCACAAGATAAAATGATACAGAAGGAAAATGTATAAACCAAAAAGCAGGCTCTGAGTTCTGCCGTAGTCTTGCTGTGCAGGCCAGGAAAAGTAACACTCCAAACTATACTCTCCAAGCTCAGACACCCATCACCTGCATGTCACAGTCCCAAGCACCGAGTTCCTCGCTGGTCTCAAATCATCTCACCCAGGATCAACAGTTGTTAAAAATAAAGCCTATAAACAGTCCACAATCTAAATCTCACTTCCTGTAGTGTGTAAAAAAAACAATGAGTTACACAAAACTTATTAAAATCAGGGCAGAATGTGTTAATATTAACGTATTTATAACAGTAATTTATGTTTTGAATTTGAAATAGTCCTTCTAAAAAGCGGATGCTTAGCTGATGCTTAGGATGACTGCGGCTATGTACACCTTTTGAACCACTTGCAGCAATAAACTGGAGCTACACAGCATTTCTAATGGAGAAGGAAGATAGAAAGGGAAAGCACTATCCTAGCAGAAGCACCAAAATCCCTATTCAGAGGCACTGGCCACCTTGCATACTTATTATGCCTGTGCAGCAACAAAAGGAAGAGCTTTATGAACCTTGTCTTTTTAGCACATGTATGAGATGGAAATACATAATTTAGTCCACTGTATCTGTTGCCCTCATTCATCTTTCCATTTTTTCTCACTGACTGATCCAGATATAAAAGCCTTCTAAAAAACCATGGCTTCCATTCCCCCAGCTACACTGCTTTGATGATTTCTGTGGTGTCTGCTATCTACTCAAGATAGTGATTAGCAAGTGCTTGAATCTGACAGAAGTCACTTGTGACCAGCCCATGAACTCAGCAGGGAGGAGTGCACACACTGCAGGGAAGATAAAAAAGCGCATTTCCCATTGTGTGTTGGAGGGGATTTTTGCACATCCCTCTCTCTCTGTCTCTCGTGCCTGGCTCAGAATATTTACTTCTGTGTCACCAAACAATTCACAAAATGATCAGTCTGACACAGCCTCCTATGCCACAGACTGCTGCTCTCAAACAGCATGCACTTCAAACAAGATCAAATAATGAACATATCAGGGGGAAGCCGGCCAGGCTGCTACTTCAAAAAGGGAAGATGAAGACAGTCTAGCTCCTACTTGCCTTCTTCCAGGGTCTTCGCAAATTTCACTTCACTATCTGCTCCCTGGAACTCATTAAAGAAAGGGCGGGCCTTGATTTCGTAGTTTACACCTTTCTTCAGCTCCGGAATGATAACACTGTTTTTGGTTGGAGTCCTCACTTCAAAGATTAACCACTCTGATTCTCCGTAAGATGCTGGTGTAGGCCGGTACAGAATTTTATATCCTTGAATATACTGGGATTGCTGGTCCACCTGGCAAGACAGCAGAACACAGAACACATCCATAAACAGACAGGAACCAGGGGCGATGCCCGTGACACCGTGCATGGCCCCTGGACTATCCCTCCTGTTATTCAAAGTAAACATCGCTGCCAAAGCAGATAAAGGCTCCTTGCATTACAGTGAACTACAGGCCTGATTCACAAGTGCATTAATCTCTTTGATGCTGGCAGAACTGTGCTGGTTTCCCTGGATTTAGAAAGGCATTAAAGGGGGATAATGGAGTTGTATAATATGCCCCAGCTCCCTGAAATGAACAGTCTTTGCATCCATGGAGCAACAGAGATCGGCACAGGTCAGACTGCTGCCCACCTGAATCTTCACAGCAGGGCTCGGGGCACTGGGCTGGGGAAAGGAAGATTTACAGGGCCACGGCTCAGGGTGATGACAGTGGAGATCAAAGAGAGAGCCTGTCAACTCTCCTGAGGTGTGGCAGCTTCCCAAAACCTGTGAAATGAGCACTGCTTCCTGCCTGCTTCTTTATAGAGAAAGCAAATTGAGAGGGTGACCAGCTGACACTGTCTCCATTGCTGTGGCTGGGCTCTGTCAGAGGGCAGATCTCTCCAAAGACTTCCCCCATGTCCACCCACTAAGTGGGAGGCTCTCTGCTGGAAGGAAAGGGCCAGGTTCCAAGAGGGAACATAAAACTCAGTATGGTAACACGGATGAGACTTGGAAAAGCAAAGCAAGCTGATGCTCAAAGGTCCTGAGCGCTTTTCAAACTAAGGCAATTTTATACCAAATGTATGGAGAAAGAGATCTGAGTGTAAAAAAGGGCAGATCCAATATGTTTGGCTGTAGCTGAAACAGAAAGCTACCTTATACAAGTGATCTGTTGTGGAGCATTCCCTATCTTTTTAACTACTGGTTTCAATTTCTGATGAATAAGGAAGTCCAATAACAACCACAATAAAATTTTTAAAGTGCATCAGATTTTCCCCGCTTTCAAAAATCTCATACAGTGATATAATAAAACTATGTGCTTGCAATTTTACTCCAAAGAGCAACACATTTCATTTTTAATAATCACAGAAAGAATGCATGTGTTAGCTGAAACTGAGGTAATGCTTATTTTTGAAATTGCAGAGAAGCCACAGGCCACCCAAGAGACTGACAAAAGCTGCCTGTCTGGAAAAGGTTGTTCTGTAAGTAAAGGTCAAACAAAATTTGCAAGGAACCTCAAAGATGTTTTAATGTATTAGTTGAAACAGGAGATTGCCTGCTGCAGGTGGCCGTACTGCAGGTGAGAGTGCAATTACTGCAACACAGCAGATATTATTGGTGTTCTTGCAGCATCGAGGAGCCCTGGTCGTGGATCAGGACTCCTTTGGGCTATGGCTCTTCTACAGAGTCAAAATGCCTTTTGTTCCTGTTGAAAATATTCTGCCATGGCATGTCAGGAGCTACAGCTTGTGCTGCCCCACACTATCCCTGCCAATACGTTGGAATGTTCAGATGGAAGTCCTACAAAGACCTCAAAGCTCAACTCCTTATGGTTTTATTTCTGTACGTGGTACAATTATATCCCCAACTTTTTCTTAATTCTGCATTCCATTTTAAAACTGATCTTTGAGTTACATTCCTCACTCCCTCAGTTCCTCTGCTGTATCCTCCACGTGGCCAACTTCCTGCTTTCCTGCTGCCAGAGCAACATCAATATGACATTGCCTTTTTCATCTCTTCTCCCTGCACCACGTACTCAGCGCACCGTAGGAAAGGATGGGTTCAGATGAGGCTATTTGGGTGTGTTTGTCAGTGTGTCTGTAGGATGGAGGTAACACTTTCAAACAGAATTATGCAGTATTTCTCTCTGCAGGTGACTGACAGACAGGGAATTGCCCACGTTATCTCATTAAGGGACTGATACACGTCCTGCTGAAAGCAGTGCAAAGGCTTCAAATGATATGACTTAGGAGGGCTTTGATCACTCCTTTAGCTTCCAGAGGAGGACTCTGAAACCCTCACCATATTGTAAACAGCACTCTATATGGAGACAAAGATGGAGAAAATGGGACAAAATTTAAAGAAGTACAAAAGCAGAGCACAAGTAGCACTCTTCCCAGAGAAAAACATTTGCAAGCATACAAACTACACAGCTGCTTAAAGCGTGGCCCCATTGCAGTCAAAGCAGTACATCTCAGCAGCACATGTAACCACCAGCAGGACACAGATTTATACTCACAGTCCAGTGAACTTCAATTGAGGAGGAAGAAAGGATAGTAGGGTTGTGCAGATGTAGCACCACATCACCCAGCTCTCTCTGGACCTGCTTGTGATCCACACCTTGACTTGTGGGCGGAACATCTGCAATAATTTAAGATCCCATTCTCACAAGTACACACGATTGTTGAAATAAGTACATGTAAATACAAATGAGTATGTCAGAAAGTATGTGATGCTAAAAAAAAAAGTTTACCCTAAGTACTTCCTAATCATCTAAGAAAAAACTACATGAAGTATTTTCTTGAGCAAATCACCAGCGCTTAGGAAGTACCAACTCAAGTCATTTCACTTCCTTTGACAGAGAGAAACATGAGGGTAAGGCTGCACAAAAAGACACACCACACCCAAGGATGGCTCTGGTAAATAGCTACAGCAGCATCTCTATTCTCTCCTGTGGGGAAGAGAAAATGTTCTATTGCCCACTGCCAATTCCAAGAGACCAGGAAACCTACAAAGAACAGCAAAAGCAGAAGCTGTATCTTTAGATAAATTCATGACAAACTTACTTGGTGTTACTACAAAATAATGTTAACAACCAGAGAAAAGAAAAATTAGTCATATGGCTGCAGCTTCTCTAATGGCAAGAGGCTTCTGTAAACGGAGTCACAGCCCAGCTGAGGGCTGTCTGGATCGTCCAATATTTGGTCTATCCTATAGCTGGAAGGATTATTCATATGCATGAACGGACAAATTCCTCTCAAAACATGCAATGGTACAATGAAACACGTATTTTTTGCATATTGAGCCCTTGGAAAGCATATTTAACCGAAATGGAATGGCTGTCAGATGTGTAAAATATACAGAGTAATCACTAAGAGGGCATCTAAAACATGTACTATGGAAAGCAGAGTAACATAGTTTCTGTTCTGAGTTCACATCTCCTTGATCATTTCATTTTAAACAAATACCATGCTGACTATGGCTAAAATGCTATGACTGGAAATTCATGAAAAGTACTTGTAGTGATTACTACTGAGGTTAACGTGTAGTCAGTGAGTGACAAATGTGGATTCTTAGCAAGCAACATCAGTAACAACAAAGCCAAAAAAAGCCTCCACTGAGTCACTGCTCTATCCCCATGTAGTACGTTCTGCAGACGGTCCATTATTCACAGTATTTCCCTCCTCCCAAAGTTTGAAAGCATTAAAGATAAAAGCTTCTGTTTGGGAGCATTGCCTAAATATCACCCTGCTCAGAATGTAACAGGAAAGCCAGTGGAACAATTGGTCAAAAAAGATGAGTCATCCACAATATGGATCAAACTATTCACAGGCTCAGCCATTTTGCACATCTGTGCTCTACAATGATGAGTGTGCTCTCTTGTTTCAGCTCCAAGCCTCCATGACAGGGACTGTCAGTGAAAACACCCAAGAATGGGGTTGTTAATGTTTGTAAAGTGCAAAGATGTGTGTAGTAGGAAGGTAGTACTGCAGGGATGAAGGCACTGAAGGTAGTAACCTACCTTCATCTTCATTTGTGGACTGAACGTGCATCTAGGACTAAACTATACCACCCTCTAGACAAAAGTGAACTGGGAAACTTTTGCTTAGATAGACCACCACTTAAACAAAAATGAAATGGTATTGGAAGAGGAGCAGAACTGCTTTAAGGAACTTGACACTTGATTACGTTTCCTACGACTGGAGAAAATTTTACGTGTTAGTTGGTATCTTCACTGATGTATTATGTGGCTCTTGGGTTTTCAGCTCTACTAGGTGCCCAGAGAACAGTGAAGCTTCTCCATGTCATTAGAAACCATTCAGTTGAGTGAACAGAACATTTGCTGTTTCTCAGAATCAGCTCAGTAATCAGTTAGTTTGGGACAGACACAATACCTCTTCTCATCTCCAGAAATGAAACTACACTACATGAAAAACAGGCTCGTGCAGCTCTATTCCCAGAGATCAGGAATCACTAAAAGATTACTAAATCTCTCCTTGGTAACAGACCTGGGAACCTGTGCAATCCTGATTTTCCATGGGCCTGTGACTCTGCTGTCTATACATATCCAGTGAAATTGTCACCCATCGGGAGAAATGCATAATACCAAAAGACAGCAATATGAAACTGGTCCCTCCCCAGGGGAGATGAGGAAGACTTGCTTTCAGTCCAACTACAGAAAACATGAGAAGTCACCAAAGAAAAACACTTTGTTTCCTTTAGAGAACTTCCTTTCAAAAACTAACATGTACTTACTTGTGCAAACAAAGAAACAAACATACAACACAGACACTCTTAATAAGCCAGTGGGTCAATTTCTCCAGTAAGTAGGAAGATCAGAAAAACAAACAAACAAACAAAAATATGATCGCTATCACTTTTTCTTTGAAAAAGAATGTGTCTAGTTTTTTCCCTTCTTAAGACTCTAAGCTCTTCTACTGGAAAAATGCAGGCTTCAGAGCTGCAATGCATTATTCCCTGTACATCATCCTAGTGTCATTTATTGGCTAGAGTGAACACAAGGATAGTTTTAATTTTGCATAGCTGGACTCAGTCCATAGCTGGACTTCAGTCACAGCTGGAGTTAGTAGATGACTCCTTCATTCACTTCTACCCAGACTCTTCCTCCACTTGGATATCTGTAAGCACTGCTTTCTACCCTATTTTACTTCCAACAGTTGTACTACGGAAATACTTATACTGCCAAAACCTCTTTACTGGCTCATGATGCCAAATTCCTTCAAATTTTCAACTTTCTTCTTCCCTAGTGCAGCAGAAATCAACTTAGATTACATGCTGTTTATCTCCTTGTCTCAGTCTTAAGCATTATTTGATTCACTGGACATAGTAATAATGTTTCCATGGAATTCGAGGATTTGTGTGGGAACTCAAAAAAACCAGGGATTACTTCGGTTGCTAGCAAGAGCTATTCTGCAAGTTGTAACTATCTTTGGATAAGAGATACTAGGGTTCCCTTAGGCAATGCAACATGCTGTCAGAGCCTATGTTATAGAGAGATGCAAGTTTAAACGCTGTATTTTATGTAGTATATATTATAGCCAGGATAGGTAGGCAGTCCAAAGCTACCAGAATTCCTGCATCTGGTATTGCTTAGTCAACTTGTGACAGCTGCTGTGGACACCCAAAGCGTTCAGTATCAAAAACTTACCTTGAGTTTTCACTGGATCAGATATTTGGCTTGGGTCGCTCAGCCCATATGCATTGGCTGCTCTCACGAGGAAGAGATAAATTGCATTAGGTTTTAGCCCTTTAACTGCAAAACTCTCCATTTTCACATTTTCAGCTACAGTTTGCCAGCTGCTCCCTGACGCATGGCTACGGATAAAGCACACAACAGCAGGTTAGCACACGGTTCTTCAGCAACACGTTACATGGAAACATACAGACAGCAAGATCACATGAGACTCATATACCTGAAGGCCTCAATTATGTAAGAGGTTGGTGTTGCACCTGAATTCAAATTAGGTTGCCATGACAACGTTACTGTATTTCTGCTGACATCTGTAACCTCGGGCTTTGATGGAGCACTCGGAATCAAGTTTGGGTCAGTGGGTCTTGGTGGCTGCACTGGGACTCCAAACTCTAACAAAAGGAGAGAGAAATGCTGAGTATGGACCGGAAGCAGCTGCAAGCTAAAAGCTGCTCACATCTGCACTGGCAATTTATGGCAGAGTCAGATAACTTCTGCATTTCAGCTGCTGGTTTTCCTTCACGTATTTTCTCCACCCAGAGGAGCCCTAATGGATTTACCTTGGACCTCTATGTATGCACTCCATGTCGCTTCGCCACTCGGGGTTGAAGCAATGCAGGTGTACCGGCCGGTGTCGCCCAGCTGAATGGGAGAGGAGAAGAGCAAATATTTGAAACAATCAGGCACTCAGTGGGCTACAGAAGTAATTACGGCTCTCTGTGTTCCCCCATGAATACGGATAAATGTATCAGCCTGCAAAAACTTCGCACCAGAAACTTCTGCCATTAGAAGTTACGATTTTGACAAAACAAAAATGGGTATTCATTTCTGAGCAGCCACAAAAGAATTGGAAATGCTCCAGATTCTAATTTATTATCAACTAATCTGTAATGAGCAAACTGAAGGCCATTTCCTGTAGCATTTATTTCTTACTCTGCAGAGGTCCTAACAAATAAATTGAGAAGGAACTCAGATGACAAGGCCCCATGCAACTGTCAACCTTCTACATAAATAATGCCTGGGGATTTATCAGGAGTGGAGCACTGGAGAACATGTCATCCCTAAAGCAAAGCTTGAATATTGCACGGGGTACATAGGGGGCTCCCTGTGTTCGTATAAATTTCACTCTACAGCAGACCCAAAAAAGAATCTCCATATGCTATCCTCATCCAGTTCTGAACGTTGGATTATTTGTCCATATGTGACTTAATCACATTTCAAAAGAGTTTCTCTTTTTTTCCCCAAAAAAGAAATGCTTTCCTCCTCAGGTCCCAGCCTCAGCAGATGAGCTGAACCGAAGCGATTAAAAATCAGAGGTTCAAGCTCTAACCCAGCCTAACTTGTAATTGGCATCAGGGCAACTCTAGGGACTATGGTAAAGTGATGTATTCAGCCTGATCTAAAAAAAAATTACTACATTTCAAACCACAGAAAAGATAGCAGAGAACAGCCACTATGCTACAACTTCGCATTGTAGAACATTTTAAAGTGTGCAATGCATGACCAACAGCAATACTGGCCAGGTACTGTAACTCCCTGAGGAAGCCAGGTATTTGACAGGTGGTTAACCATTTTAAGCTATGTTACACTGGTGAGTGAGCATGTTTAAACACTAAAAACTCTTTTGAAGAAGCTGTGTACAAGGCTCTGTTACTGCATATGCTAAACAAAAGTTTTCTTTATAAACATTTGCATTTACTAGATCATTTTAACCTATTAGTGCTAAAGCCCAAATAATGTAATGATTTGTCCTACTGAAAAACATTCCCCTTCATGTCTTAAGTACCAAATAATTCCCTTAATTAATACCTCTTAACAGCATTTTTCATTATGAAACCTGTAATAATGTGCCCTAGGCAGGTGTTAAGCATGAAGAATGTACTATCTGAAAACATGAAGCATCAAATTATTTTAGTACATTTATGTAACCTTTCATTAATTCTAAATGTAAGGTTTACTACATCAAAAATGCCTGGAGGTGAAGGCACAAAGTGAAACAAACAACCAGAAAACCCATTTGCCACTTCAGGCTACCTTGGCATATCGGATCTGCAGTGCTCCTGTCTCCAGCTGCTTGATGCGAGAGTCTTGGGTGGAAATGAGGATCCCATCCTTTTTCCAGAGGATGGTGGGCATTAAAGTGCCTGTGGCCACACAGTTCAGTACTAGAGTACCATCTACAGCTACAGTCTGATTCACAGGACCCTGCCGAATGACAGGGGGAGGTCGGTCTGCAATCACTGCCAGGAGGAACAACAGGAAAAACATTTCTGCAACTGGAAGCAATTTTCTAATCATCTAAGCAACAGCAGTTGCTTGAGGCTTTGAAACAAACTACAAATAATTAAACAAGTAATTAAAGTTGGAGGCATGCATTATTCAGGGCAGGGTGCATTATAATGATGCGCAGCTATGGAAGTTTAAAATGATACACAACATGGTATTTTCAGAACACAGAAAGTATTGCATATTACACACTGGTATCCTCCAGGCATTCTCTAAGTCCAATGTCTTTATGACAATGGAAAAAGAAAGGACTTCCCAGATTCTTTGGCAAGGCACAGATTTCACCTTTTCCATCTTTTACCAGTGGCAAGCCTGTATAACACAGCTCATACCTCCAGCATTTAAAGACAGAGAAAAAGGAGGTAGGCAATCTGACAAATGCCTACTGCTTAAATAACCATTTTTTATGTGCCACCAACTCATCTTGGTGCTGTGTCCCAATTGTAATGCCTACTGCTTAAATAACCATTTTTTATGTGCCACCAACTCATCTTGGTGCTGTGTCCTAATCGTGAGATGCCCAGCAGTAGGGTAAAGCAAACACAAATGGATAGAACCATGTTGGAAAAATTTCATCTACAAAACATTTTTCCAATAGTTTCTGACTTTTATGATGACTTCAAAACCACAAAGAAAATCCCACAGTGTGTCTATGTCAATTATAATGCATCTTTCACACAATGGAAATTAAATGCTATTGATAGATTATTTAATTATACTGCACAGAAAAATATAAACCAGTCTCAGCATTCACAGAAAAAAGAATGACTGTCTTCCATTATCCAAAAAAGAAGTAAAAGTTATCTTGTGTTTCAGGGATCTGCTCTACCTGTACCATCCAAGATGACATGGATTGATGACCTGAAAAGAGCCGTAATCTTAAATGTCATAAATCTGTTCAGCAGTGGCATGGGGCTCACGTAACTTAAAAACTGGTTTGGTAGCTGAAATATAAACCTGAAGTTCTGATAATTTGTGAACATCAGATATTTCTAAATTACTTTTCATAACAACAGACAGGATGTTAGCACTGCTTTTTTTGGCTAAATTCCAGCTCCCATAATTTCATTTGCATGTTCAAATGACACTCAGTTTTCAACTGCATTATTTGTCCTTTAGTTCTTGTCCCAGCCTGTTGCTACACACTCTGAGGCCATTACGATCTTTCTCTGCAGAGACAGTCAAAATAAGCCCACTTACAACTTGCATTTGACTTTGACAAGTTTGTAAAGAGCTTTGCAGTTGGCAAAGGCAAGGAGCTGACTGATCTGTGCTTTATAGGAGAAATCTAGTGACACTGAAATTCACGGCTAATTTAAGTGCCACTGAAGCTGATGACAACTCCTCCTACCCTTAGGAAAACCATTCATAAAGGTATTCTAATACCTTTAGGAATATTCAGCACATTCTGCCTTCACTCCTTCATAAAAGTATCAAAAACTGTCCCAAGACATAATAAAAAACAACCACTGATCAGATCAATCCAGAGCATAGAGTAAAGAAAATGCATTTAAATTGCTTATTTCCAAGTTCAGATGGCATAGGTCATTAGCAGAAAACCATTTTAACTTTCTTAATTTTCTATTTTAAATTTATTTCTCACCTTGCCATGGCCTTCTCCCCATTGAAAAAATGGAAAAAAAGAGGACTAGGAAATGTGGCTTACAACTTGTGAGGAACCAGAAGGGATGTAGTCCTATTCCTCCAATCTCAATCCAGTGGGAGGGAGAGATAAATAAACAATTTTATCCTACAGGTTCACTGCATGTTTCTAGTACTTTATTATTTTTATGTTTTCTATAGGGCAAAGGGCTATTTTATGGAAACTCTTCTCAGACAACAGCTTCCCTCTGCTCAAATTCTCTGCTCTTATCCTCTTTCTCTGTAAATGCTAAGATCAGTGTTTTCCCTGTGTATCTCTGCTGTTAAAAATAAGAAGTATTTCTGATAATTGGCAAACGGGCCTCACATCAGCATGTATTACTGCTTGTAGTCATGCTCCATGTAGCTTTTTCATCTTATATTTTTTTCTAACTACTCCTTAAAAAGGATGTATAATTTCTATATTTTTCTGCAGATCTCCATACAGGCTGTTATTTTTTCCTTGTTAAAACATAATCTAAAGAAACAGGAAAAAAAACAGGTAAATGGAAATGCTAAGCAAATGGCCACACAATAAAAGGGATAAAGAACCAGGCAGCAAACAATCTGAGAGTAAATTAAATCCAGTGGAGGAAGATAAAAAAGAGTCAAATAAATATTAACAGATCTGACAAAAATACATAAACTGAATATACTTACCAAATATAAAGTGGAAATATGGAATTACACATTACCCAGAACTTTAAACCCCTGGCAGAGATGGCCAAAACAGGATTTTATGTTCAAAGAAACATGCGATCCACATTTATGCAAAACAGATTTCAAAGTAGTGTCACATCACCGCACTGCTCTCTTCAAATAAGAATAAAAAACTTGGAAATGATAAAATGAATCTATGATTACCATCTGTAACTTCCAAGTAGGCTTTTGTTATGATACTTCCTGCAACATTTAAAGTCTGGCAGATGTAGTACCCAACATCAGATCTCTGGACATTGGTGATGGTGAGGTCTCCTGTCTGGGAAACTGAGAATCGGCTGGATGACTGAGGGGGCTGGTATGAGAAAAGCAGATTCTAAAAGATGTACAGGAAAGAAAGTGGGGAAAAAATAGGTTAAATAAGTTCAAACATCAATAAGCATAACCTTAATATAACTAAACAAACTAATCTTTTCACATTATACAGAAAACATTCTGCTCTTCATGTCTTAAGCATGTCTATACCACAATGTGAATAGCTGCTGTAGGACTTTTTAATGATAAAATTGGTGCAGACATGCACATAGAATTGTGTAAGACTTTTGAGATTGCTCTAGGATCTCTCTAGGATCAATATTGGACTTTTCACAAAGTGTAACAGAGTCTAGTGAAGATGTGATGTGTACAGATACCGCAATGGTGCAAGCAACTGTGGTGAACCTCAATAATTTGCTTTAATGTTCTTTTTTAGAACTTGCTCCAGGCCATTCGTTTTCTTTCATTTAAATGCAGATGTGGTTTACTTATCTGTATTTTAACATTTGCCTTCCTACCAGTGGAGCAGTTTTTAAAAAAGAGATGCTCTGTAGGTCTCTCTAAACAGTGTTTGTGTTTTATGAATACAGAATTAAATCCTATGCCTATTTAGATAGTCTGTGTAGGAAGTACATAGTATTTACCAAAAATCATTTGAGGGTTGAATTCCTACCTCTGGCTGAACAACTTGTGAATGAGGATACTTTAGGATCACAGAGGCTATATTTATCTCTTTTTCTTGGCTGACAACATTTTGCATTTCCAAAAAGTTGTCCAAAAGAATGGGACACAATATTCTCCGTATTAGCAAACCCTATTTGTTGACCTCCTCTTTCATTTCTCTCAATCATCCCAAGTGGTCACCACGCAGCAGAATCAAAAATGAGCGAAAAAAAAGGTGTACTAGACAATATATGGCCAGATAAATAAATAAATAAATGAAATAGAAACATAATATACTACTATATACATATACCACTGAAGATTATCATCTCAATTTGGTTAGCAGTCTAGTTGTACTCAGGTATTCAGACAGAAATGTTGCAAAGAGAGTAAAAAAGCCCATCTCCAAGTGTTCTCAATTTCTCTGCCCTATTGTTTTGCAACACAAAGAATCCTGTCATATACTCTTGCACCATTCACTCCTTCATTCACAGGAAAACTAGAATCCCATATTCCTTCTTTCCTTCCAATAAAGAATATTTTGTGTCACATCCCTCCTTCAAAAGATGACTCTGAAAGAAAACTGCAATTCTCTTGCTTTGCTGTATTGTGTTTCACCCACTGGCTTTCAAGATCCTTTACAAAGAAGATGAAAATAATTTTCCCTTCCATTCAAATAAGGAACCTGGGAGAAAAAGTGACCTATTCAGGTATGGTCTGTCAGTCAACTGATGGAGTGGGAAAGTAGTTCTCCTCAGCCCAGAACCAGAGTCCTACCCATGCAGTGATGCACATCAATGCAGCAAATGGTTTAGTTTGCCAGAAACTCAAAAACACATGGCAAACTAACAGCTGCATCATAAACCCAGAGCCAAACTTCCTGAAAACCTGGTAGTGTTTGGGGGTTCAACCAAATTTCAGCATAACTCATCTCTCCATTTCTTAGAAGTTCGCCCTGTTAGGTGAAATACATTACTGGAGTTGTGAACCATGGAATGTTTCTAGTTGATTCATAGATTTATTTTTACATTTATGGAGAAAACAGGAGACATTAAAACACAGATGATCTTTTCCAGTAAGACTGACATCACTTAGCATTCATGTGACTCAGAAGTAAAGAATAAATGTCCAGCATCTCCAAGCTCTAAGACTTTTTTCCACATCCTTAAAACGGTAATTAAAATACTTTTCTCTCATGTGAAATCATCTCTTCAAGAAACTGCCAGGAAGGAGGACAGAAGGGCTGATTTACCTGACTCCCTTCTCTCCGCCAGAAGATGGCTGGCTGAGGGTTTCCAGTTGCTTCACACTGGAAAGTCACGGTTCTCCCCAGTGCAGCTACCTGGTCTCGAGGCTTTACAACAAACTGTGGAGGCTCTGAAAGGAAAGCAGCAAAAAAGAAATAAATCACACTGTCATCAGCTGATTTGAAAGAACAATTTGCCTCCTGACTTTAAGTGGTATAAACCAGAACAGTCAAGTTTCTTTCATAAGGAGAGGCAGCACAAAAACACATCAGTCTGTAACAGCCACAGCTTCAGCACCACTCAGACCATCTTTTCTGTGCCTGGATCTCCCAATTAAAACTCTGACTGTGCAACATGTGCTTTTAGTGCTGACCCAGGGTACAAGGAAGTAAGTCCCACAAGCTTGATGAGACAACTTGCAGAGCAACAGTCACCAATACAAACAAATCTGTTACAATTTGGTTCTTAAAGGAGGAATAGGGCAGCAAGCCAGGATGGAGAAATCTTTGAGGGACAACTGGCCCCGAGGCCACACTTTGTTAAGGGCTGCAAGACACACTGCTGAGTAACTATGAATTCAGGCTTACGCACACAAAACTCATCATCTCTGACTTAGGAAAGCTGAGGAGAGAAAAAGCCCTTAAGTGCTTATATAACAGACTTTTGATGTAGTCGTGGTCTCAAAAAAACTTGAAGTCAAAAGCCCAAGAAATACTATTCAAATTAGAACCACTTAAAATCTCCAGTTCAAACACACTGAGAAGGAATGATTTTAAAGGAACAGCAGAGCTAAATGTCTTCCTCATTTATATACGCAAGAGCATGTTCAAACAAAATATATATGCAAATGAAGGCAAATTTGAAACATCTGCTCAGCCCAACATTATAAATACTGCCAGCATTGTTTGATTTATACTGACTTCAACAACCCCCTCATCCAGTAGTAAATAGAATGTCAAAAAATCGTGTCAGTCACATTAAAAAAAAAAAAAATCAGCATAGATGACATTAGATATCTTGGTGATGCTAGCACAGAAAAAAATCTAGCGTGTTCTATACGCTGTTAACTCTTGCTTCTTGAAAAATGTGCATTAAATGAAAGCCCATTTATTTATTAATTTCCAATTCTTTCTGATCATCTGTCTGAAACTAATTATGCTCTCCCCCTCTTCTTTGGATTGAGAATAAAGGGGATGTTTTGTATCTGACTTTAAGAAATCAAATTATTTCTATTTCATTCCTTTTTTTTCCCCTTGCGAACACTGATGTTTTCACAAGATTTTCCTTTAAAAACAGTGCAACATCTGCAACACAAAGATGAGTTTTATAAACACTCAGCAGTAGTGGCTTTATCTAGAATAAATTCAATAACATTTAAGTTATTTTTAAAAAAAAATCGATTTCAGTGTTCCTGTGGGCCAATTTTTGCAGTTATCTGTTCCCCGTGCCTTGTGTCTGCTCCCTGGTGGGTTCATATCAGAATATATTCTTCCTACTACACTCCTGCTCCGAGAGGAATTTTTGAAGCATAACACTGTTGTCTATATTTGGATGCAAATACTACCTTTCCTACCATTTCCTTAGATAAGAAACTATGCAAAGTGAAGCCAAGATTGACCTACTGTAATTAGCAGACTTCAAAACATTTAGCTCTGAGACGTTCAGCCAGTACCTTGGAAGAAGATGTGGGAAGGCTTTGACATGACAGCACGTTTCATTTGGAAGGGAGGGAGAACCGGCTGGGGGTTTGCCACAGGGTTGTAGGGGGGAAAAAGGAGATGAGGGTGAAGCACCTTTGTTATGCTCCTGGATTCTAATAACAAGAATAAATTTAGCATATAGTTAAAATTTAGGGCTTGGCTGGTTCTGCACTAGTCTGTGACACAATGCCACACAATATGGAACTGAGGGTTTCTAAATCCTGTGCTAGGGCAGAGGATTTATGAGGTTTCAGACTTCGTTGAACTCGAGGACAGGTACAACTATAAAGAGATTAAAATGGTTCTGACCATATCTGGAGAGATAGCTGAATGGTTGTGATTACAGTACCTCAAGATGACCATTCAGGGACTACTTAATACAAAAAAGAAGGGGGAATTTAGTCTTACAGGCAGCCATGGCAGAATTCATGAAATGTAAATAGGAACATCTTTCTCTAGGTATTATTCTAAATACATATTTTGTATGGACACTACTCTAAATATATATGCATATTACCCATATCTGTATTATTCTAAATCTATTGCCATTAAGGTAAATAATAAAAATATTATTAGCTTCAATGTTAGAAGAATTAAATTAATTAGAAGGGTTAAGTGAAACTATTATTAAATTCCATTCTATGTTAACTTTACTGGAAGCTTTTTCATTGCCTTTTTTTTTTTTTTTAATATCAGTTTGATTTCACACCTTGGGTCACATACGTGTGGTATGTAATGATGAGACTTTAAAAGATGCCAAGAAATTAATCCCCATAAGAAAAGAACAACTTTTATCCTAGAAAACTTTTAACCAAACCCAATTTTTTAGCACACCCTGAAGTTCAACCCATGCAGTCACTGAAGAAAGGAGACATTAGGATTTGACTCGTTACATCATATAAAAACAGACAGAAAGTTTGCAACCCATTACCTTTCTCTTTGCCATTAAGTTACCCATACTTCATGCAGAATTTATTCTGTTCGATGTGTCTTGCCAATAACAAGTAAAAGATGGGAGCTGACTGGTTGGAGGACATGGAGGGGGATGGATGGGAAGGGGAGGAGAAGTTCCCGTCACAGTGATACGATGACTAGAAGATGGCCAATAAAATTTCAACTTACCAGACACAACTAAAAACAAAAACAAAACAAAAAGAAAACATGGAATAAATAAAATTGAACAGACATGAAACAAAGCAAAGAATAAAGCAAAATTAAAAAAAAAAAAAAGAATAAAAAAATGGATCCTTGGTAAGGACCTTAGAAAGCAAACATATATTCTGATATATGAAAAATAGGTTTAAAATGTTGAACAACATATTTTCAATTTGATTTTTAAGCAGCAGTCTCTATCAAATACTGAAAGTAGGTGGTAGAGGAAAATGGGTGACAGACTGAAATACTGGTCAGGCAGTCTGGGTTCTACTCCAAGCCTTTCTAATGAACTCGTGTACCTCAAGTATTTTTTTTTTCACATTATCATCACTATTCCTCTGCATCAAGATCTTTCTGTGGTAAAATTAACTTTAAATCTCCAGTAAATATCAATCTGCAACATTGCTGAAATGGAACAGTAACATTTACAGCCTTTCTAAAGCATCCAAACATTTACAAATGGAATATATTTTTCTGAAGCTAATATCTATCAAAAAAGAAAGTTTATTAAAAAATTAATAATATGCTAAGGCATTTAGGCCACACACAAATCTCTTTAGAATAGGATTGCTGTGTCAGGGTCATAAGGCTCACTATTAAATTGTAAATGCAAAGTAAACCACAATTAAAACTAGTTTGAAAAGATTTCTTAACTCTCTTCTTTGCCCCAGAAACCTGAATTTCATTAAAATATTCAAAACCAAACATTTATTGCAAAATATTAGATTTTTCAATGGAAATAGTCAGTGGTAAATTATAAGACATTAAATTATTCTTTAACCATAGTTCAAAATTTTCATAAACTCTGAAATGGCTCAGATCCTGGTAAGGTAACTTTGCTTATAAAAGAAAGGCATGTTAGAAAGTATTCCCACTTCATCTTAGTGACAGAAAGAACAGATAGAAAATAAAAAGTAAGAAGCAATGCATTTTGAAAATATACACCAACCAAAAAAAAAAAAAAAAGCTAATAAAATAAGGTTAATTGGTGATAATTACAGTTATTACAGGAAAGGTCAAAAAATATGTAATTTTTAAAATGCATGCTACACTTTGGTCTTATCACTTTATGTTGAGAGTAAACCAACTCCTGTTCAGCAAGGGCACACTTTCATATTGAGTAGCTAAGCATCCTCAATTCACCATCCCCTGAAAAACACATGCAGGAAACCAGTAACATTTTTGCCAACATTCATTAGGCACGATGAATCCTGGCCTCCTGTTCTAATACATACAGAGGGCTCCAGGTTACGAAAACGAAGTAGAAAGAGAATCAGATATAATACTGGAATTTGGAACATGCTGAAGACAAGAAGCTGCAACTGCATATGCCAAACCCAGATCAACCAGATCTGAGTTTTATGTTATAAGAGTCTTTTTTGTAGGGAAATAATCCCAAATAGAAGAAGGTGAAATTACCGTTTTCCAAAGATTTGAGTTTTAAAGAATTATTCTGGATGTGCACTAGCCTTCTTTAAGTGGTATTTCTCAAAAAGAAAATCATTGTGCAGTACTCTGCTTGAATTATCTGCAAGTCTACAATTCCTAAGAGGAGTGGCCAAGAAATAAGACACACAAATTCCTGAGAGAAATCTGCTCTTCCCATGATTCAGCTCCCAGGTACTCTTGTTTGTGTGTAACTTTATTTCCCAATAACTCTTGTTTTTTAACTGAAAAGCTCTTTACTAAACTTGCAATTACAATCTGACGTGCTCTGGAATTAGAAATGATTCTCCATAAAACACAACTCATTGTACATGAAACAGCCTGATAAGAGACTTAATGGAATGCAATTCTTGCAGAGGAAGCAACTCTAAATTATCTGTTTTCCATTAGCTGAGTAGTGCCAAGAAGAGGAAAGTTCAGCCTTCTCAGGAGCAATGCAGAGCTGCTCGAGTCCTCTACTGAAAACTCACTGGAAAACGCCTAACAGAGAGAAACCTTTCTTAGGTGCTCAATTATGTTTCTACAAATTAAATTAACTTTTAAGTGCTGAATTTCCCCTTTTCTTTTTATTAGACGTTTCTTACTGTAGGTCCAAAATAACCCTGTCAAGCAAATATATTTTTTTGCCCACCTGTGAAAACAGAGGGGATACTGATACATGAAAATAAATCCCTGTAGAAACAGGGCATCACACTGGTTGCAAATCTGTGGAAAGGGCAAAGGGTGAAGTTTCATAGAAAAATTTAAACAATTCTGTCAGAGGGATATCATGTGGTTTGAAAGAACAACAATAATAGCAACATCTACAACAAATACCACATTCTTAGTTTGATTTGCAGGCTATTGATATCTAAGGTTACTAAAACTGAGAAAAGAATAGGTTTTCCTCTATTATGGCACATTTTATTTGACACCACTTTCAATTATAAAGTAAATTAATTTCCCCTGTGTTAATCATGGCTTTTCACATGGCAATTAGGTGGAATAACCTGTTTGTAAAGACAGGAAGTTAGCATGTAAAACCGCAACTACCGAAGGAATAATATTTTTGCCTTTCATATAATTTCCTTGACATGCAAGGCTTTTCAGGGAAGACGTGTCCAGTCACTGAACAAAAACCAAAAGAAAAGTGGTTTCCAGACTAGTGACATGATCTTTTAATGCCTTATTCTTTCCAGCAATCCTATCAACCTCACTGGGACTATCGGTATCATTAAATCCGCTCACAGGAGTAGCAATTTGCAGTTTTAGGACTTAAACTACAGCCTAGTACAGTTGCCAGATGTTAATGGAGCAACTATTGTATTTGACAGATGTAGTTTTGTAGGCTCATATGATAATCAGGTTGGAAGCAACCTCAGAGGTCTCCATTCCAACCTCCTGCTCAGGAGGGTCAGATACAGGGTCAGTCAGGGATTGACCCAGTCAGGGCCTGAAAAATTTCAAGGAATAACAATGCATAGACTCTGGCAACTCACTCTGTTGCTCAGCTGTCCAGCCAGTGAAGAAATGCATTCTCATATCCAGCCTCAATCTGCCTTGTTCCAACTTAAATCCATTGTCTCTTGTGCTCCCTCCATGCACGGCTGCGATGAGCCTGGGTCTGTCTCACCCTGGGCATCTCTCATATGAGACCTCAACATGCTGTGTGCAATGCCTACATCTCAAAAAGACACATTTTGTGGCTCTCCTCATAGAGCTGAATGCAAATGCTGATCTAATGTTTCTCAAGAACCCACTGGTTTCCTCATATTTAGAATAAAATACTACAGTGTCGCGTCCATTTCTTAGTCTGACATTAGGCAAGCTAGAAACTTCAAGTACCCCATTCTTGATAGCTGTGGCAGCAATTATCTGTCTCAAAAGGAGCAAAATTATAGAAATTTTCATTTATGCATACTAATAAGATGCTTTTGAGATCTTGGGATCCAAGGTGGTACTTAACTACTAAAGAGTATTTTGTTCAGCATGTTAAATACTCATTAATTATGGTTCTCACTATTACTATTTACAAAAACCTTCCAGGTGCTCAGAAGAAATCCTGTTATTTAACTGACACAAGTGGAATACTTTTGACTTAAGCTCAATGTGTTTCACTTTTAATTATTTAAAAAAACCAACTTAATGTCTTCAAGGACTGCTGGGCACTCAGAGAGGTTATTATAAAAGAAGCAAGGAAGTATAACTGCACCAGAGAAACTAAATAATCCCAATTTTCAGGCCAATAATTACATACAACAATCAAGCTCATATCCAATCTTTAGTTTATGTATCAATCCTTGGCGTTGTGACTAATCTAGGAACTGGCAGTCACAATGAAATTCAGATTCCTTTCAAGTGATTTGGTGATAAATTAATCCCAGTTCAAGTGAAATATATCAGAAAGTGCCTGTAGAAACGAAGTGGTAAGAGATGGGACAGGAGTATGAGCAGATGTGCTGCAGTAGACAGTGGAGTGAGGAGCTGGAATTTCCAATGGGATTGGCTGGGTACAGACTAGACAGTAGGAGGGGAGAAACTGCAGAGCTAGGAACAGAGATAGCATAGAAATTGCTGTGTTATCTGTCAGGGAGCTGAAACTCAGCTGAAATAAACATATGAAATAAACAGCTGAGAAACCCACAGTTTATGCCCTCTGTCTGAAATGAGTGGGTACAGAAAATCTGGGTACTAGAGTCACATGTAGAGGAAATGTGGGAGTCTGAGTATGTTCAGCAAACTGGTTAAACTCCGACTTTTCATTCCTTAAAAAACAAACAAACAAACAATTCTGAACAATTCCAAATAAAAACTCATCAAAAAGATGCCAACAACTTCTATTCAAAAATATGTTTAATTGCTAATCCTGCTAAACTCTGAAATCTAATGAAATAGTTTTTATGTTCAAGTATCTGAATGAGGACCATTGAATGCCTCCCTGCAACATGACTACCAGATATTTATGTTGGTGTTTTGCAAAAACTATTATTAAGGGAGATAGTTTAAGACAACGTGCCCTGTTCCATTTCCTATCTGGTGATTTGTAGGCTATTTGCTCTTATCAAAGCAATCTGAAACTCTCAATATCCTTGATATGCACATCTTTCTGCAGTCATTTGTGGGAGGTATCACTTTCTACAGAGAAATAAACAAAGGCCTGAATCTTTTGTCCTGAAAAAAAATATAAATGCTGCCATTCAGCTGCCTCCTGGCTTCAGCCCGTGAAAAATGCAGGAAAGTAACACCAGGTACAGTACAAAAGAATCAAGGTATATCACTTTCCATCCTCACTGGACTCTATTTTCGGCTGTCACTTCTTGAGGTCTAAATACATATACACACAATTCATATTTTCCCAGATTTTCTGCTAAAGTTCACATTCATGTAAGACCAGCCTGGGCCACCCTTACTCACCATGAATGCTTTCACAGCACGTGGTCCCAGAGCACCAAGTTTGACACAGTGCAGCACAAACTTCTGAGGAAAGGTCTCAGACTGGCGCCAAGCATGCCACAGCCACAGAGCTGAGGTGAAGTGTTTACATGAGATTTTTGATGTCTCAAATCAAAAGTGATGACTTGTAACTCCAAACCCCCAGCAAGGGAGTGATTGTGGTTTATTGTATTTATGATGAGCGGAAAAATTCTGCTTTAGATTGCTGATTTGTCAGATAAGTACTTCTTAAGTCTAAAGGAACAAGTGACTACAGTAACTTCACATTTACCAAACCCAAGAAGATGAAAATCTGATCGGAAAAAAAAGAGATTAATTGTTTTCTATAATTGTAATGTGAAGAATGAAATTAAGACAGAAACAGGCAACTCATCAGTTGGAAAAACAGTTCTGATATTAAGATCACATTCAGAATTAGTGAAAACCTAGAAACCCATAAAAATGTTTCAGGTTTACAGACAGAAAACTTAACAAGGGGAAAATCTAAGTATCAATTAGGTGCTGCTTTCCTCAACATACTTCCAAAGAGTTCTGTAGTTTTTTTTTAATTTGTGTTTATTTATTTTTGTTTACAATTGATTCACATTTCCTGTTCTGTCTGAACACTGAAGACCAGCCAGGTTGTCCTGGTTTTGGCTGGGATAGAGTTAATTTTTCTTCTTAGTAGGTGGTGTAACGCTGACTTTTGGATTCAGTATGAGAATAATGTTGATAACACACTGATGTTTTGGTTGTTGCTGAGCAGTGCTTATCCCAAGTCAAGGACTTTTCAGTGTCTCATGCTCTGCCTGTGAGGAGGGGCACAAGAAGCTGGGAGGGAGCATGGCTGGGACAGCTGACCTGAACTGGCCAAAGGGATGTTGTCTGCTACAGAACATGATGCCCAGTGTTTAAACTGGTGACAACGGGTGGGAGCCGCTGATCACTGTTCAGGGAGAAGTTGGTCATCAGTCAGCAGGTGGTGAGCAATTGTGTTGTGCATCACTTGTTTCTCTTGGATTTTATTTTTTTCTCTCTCTTCATTACTAGTATTGCTTTTGTTATCATTAGCATTATTAGCATATTCCACTTAGTTTCAATTATTAAAGTGCCCTTATCTCAACCCACAAATTTCTGGGTTTTCTTTGTTTGTTTGCTTGCTATTTTTTTTTTTTTTTTTTTTTTTTTTTNTTTTTTTTTTTTTTTTGATTCCTCTCCCCATCCCACTTGGTGGAGGGGCATTGAGGGGCTGTGTGGTACTTCATTGTCAGCTGGGGTTAAACCACCACACTTGTGCTGGGCAGTAACGCAAGAGACAGACTGGCTGGAGTTTATGCCCTGCACAGAAAGTGCCACTCTCAGGGTACTGGGGGGCTGCCAGCTGCACTTGTCACTATGCACATCCTCCAGAAGCCTCAAGACAGCTGCAGTCTGGAAACCTGGTAGTCACATCATCCTGACACTGCCTCTGACCATGCAGGGCAGAATATACGGTCTCCTCCTCAGCACATGGCACATGCCTGGCAGGCTGGATTTAGCCTGCGCCTCTGGACTTGAAACCCAAAGGAAAAGAGCCGGCGCCTGTGTGCACTCAGAAGAGCTGGCGTGCTCCAAAGGAAAGTGGTCTGACCAGGAAAAAAGGCAAGTGTCGCTCCTTGGTGCTGACAGGACAGACAAAGCCTGGAAATATAAGTGCTTCTGGAGCTGCTGCACATACCACAAAAAGAGACAGGCCAGGCTAAGGCTTTGGAACACCCCTAAACTTGGACATCATAACACATGCAGCCTGGCAGCTCAACATCATCAACTCCAGAAACAATTTTAGAGATGAGCTTCAAGCATCATGGATTCAAAATCAGTGATTCTCCCTCCTGCAGCAAGCAGGAAGGAGCAGGAAAGTGCCTGCTCCCAGCACTGCAGTGGGAGCAACAAGCAATTTGTTTCAAGAGCTTGTTGTTTTCCCTATTGGTGCTAAAATGTCTCAAAGCTTCTCTTCTCTCTTTGGTGGTTTAAAGTCCACCCTCTCCTGATAAACACCACAAGATCTGTGCATTAACCAAACCTGCTTGGGTGCTACTCTCATTTCAGGAGCAATCAAATGGCATTGACTCCTTATGGATTTCTGGCCATTCTGAGATGTAGTTTAAGCTGAAAGGTGTTTCCTTCCTCAGCTTTAATTCATGGGGCTGGACAGTACAATCTGGCTCTTTTTCAGCTGTGTGTCAGTCATGTAACTATATTATCTTAAAGTCTGATTCTCAGCAGGGGAATGAATTTTCCCTCTAAAAAATCGGGATGAAAAGGGCTACACAAGTGTTCATGTTTGTCTACACGTGCGTGAGAGGAACCTACTGCAAAAAAATTTGGGAAGACAACAGTGTGTGAAATGTACTCATGTGAGACTTTTGCTTTGCAATTGATACTAGCAAAAAACTGAGATGCAACATAATCTGTCCTCCTGCAGGATTCACTGAAGATTTCTACAATTAAAAAAAAAAAAAAGTGGAAATAGGCTTTGCAATGCAGCTTAAAGGTAGCACTTCCCAGGTTAATGCATGTAGTGCACAGTTTAAAACGTCCACAAATACTGTAGTCATTGTCTTGAGGTGACAAAGAGAAATCTGAAATATGGAGAGTAGAAGACAGAGAGGGAGAGAGGGGGATTTAAGATTTTCCAGAAGTTCCTCTCCTAGTGTACCTTCCCCCTTCCTTGCTCTGGATCCTCCTAAACCACACTATAAACCAAGTATAATTTAAAGAGCACTCTTATGATGAGTCTAATTCCATCTATTTAAAAACCAGACTAATGTGGTAAACTGTGAAGTCTTGTTTCCCAGGCTCCTCTTTTCAGAGAACAGTTGTCTTCCCCCGAGTTTTAAATGAACTGAGGTAATTTTAGGCGCTGCTGCAATCTAAGTAGTCGTGGCTACAAATATTTATACTAAAGCCTTTTAAAAGGGTGAAAAAAGATTGATTTTAAATAAACTGTGCAGAAGTATAAAAAGATTATGATAGATACTATTTGAAGAATTCTTAGGAGCTTCCTACTGCATTTTTTGGACTTACAGTTAAAAGATAGTAGAGCTGAAAAGGAAACTGAGTAGGATTTTTCCCCAGCTGTTTATGATAGCACAGAGTACTTCTTGGAAATGAGAACTTGAAATCCATAGCAACCTTCTTATAACAAGTTAAAGCTATTTGTGAAAAGTGGCCAAGGCCTATGATCAACGGATACCAACACACACTAAAAATGGAAGGACAATAAATCTCTGCAGTGCACTAACTTGTGATCATTAAAAAATGTTGTTTTGGGCATGCAATACTCAGTGAGGAATACTGTCAACTGAAACATATTATTTCAAAAGAAATCTGGATTTCTTCTCATGGGGATGCCATACCCCCCACATAGAAACAACCCAAGTCTACACTAACACCCCAACTTACTTTTCAACGATGTTAACAGGAAGGTAATTGTGACATGTTAACAAATTTTAATTATAGGTAGCAAAAATTACCACACACAAGAATTCTATGCAAGCCAGACTATCCACCACATACCAGGAATTTTTACTGTCATGGAGGCAGAAATGGGAAATGGGAAGATGCTTTAGGAAACAAGGATGATCTGCAAAAAGAAAATAAAACTAAAAAATTCAGGGACACTTAGCCTGAGTTTCATACAGTTCTCTATCGAAAGATGACAATGCTATCAAAGGTGCTGGTAGTCTGAAACAAAAGTGTTGCTGCAGCTATGATGGTCTAGAGGTATTAGCAAAGATATTTTGCATTTTAGATTTTAGTTAGGTTATATCCTTCAAGAAAAATATCTGGCAAGTTCTAAGCAGTGAAGAACTCTTGAGGAAGAGGTACAGAAAGGGCCTCAGACCTTGTTGGTGGACAACTGGACAAAACCAGAACTCTCAGGTGACTCCCTTCTCTGCACTCAGAGCCAGTGTGTGACCTTAACTGTGTCAAAGAGAGAGCAGCTGTCTAATTCGAGGAGGTGCAAGTCCTAAGTGGGCTCTCATAGGCCAGAGAAGGATGAAAAGACAATAGAATCCCCTTCTGTTCTGTGTTTAGAGAGCATGGAGCATTTATGAGAACAGAACAAGCAACCTGGCCCATGCAGACAGCTTTGTTTTTCTGTTTCTCTGTCCTGTCATCCTATTTCATACTTAAAAGGATTGGAAAAAAGAGTCATCCCAAACTTTGGGAATTTTTGTGTGGTCACAGGGACAAGAGGAGCATGCAAACACCTCCTGCAGAAAATGATAATTTGTATTTAACAGTTTAGCCTGAACAAGGAACTCTTTTTCTTATACTGGAAGATTCTGATACTGAGCCTACGAGGCAATCAAGTCCATATATAAAGACAGCAAAATTCTTTATTACCAGTTCTTGAGTGTTATTCAGCACCTAGCAACAAAGCATTTTAGTGTTCAAACAAAACACAACTCATACTAACAAACGGTACTCAAAACAGCTTATCAAAATAATGTTTGAATGCACTGTTATTCAGCATTTAAATTTTTTTTTTCTTAAAACCAATTTAGAGACAAATGACTTTACTGATGCATGTAAACTAACAAAAGTAAGGGAATGTACTGCAATCACTGTATTACTCACAGGCTATGAACAAGGCAAAAATAAAGTGTGTATTACCTTTTTATGGATGTTTAGCATAATTTAATAAAGCAGATGTTTATTTCAGAATGAACATACAGCAGAAGTATTGTTTACTGAACAACCAATTAAAATTATTATTCCTTGCACTCTTTTTAATTTTATTCATAAAATCAAAAATCTTCAAACGCAACAACTTGTAGTTAAGTTCTACTTTGTCTATTCCAAAGACAGAGTTATTAAAACGTTATCTTTAGAACAGCAGTCACAAAGCAAAGTCTGCAGCAGTGAAACCTGATACAAAAACAATTGCTTTTTCCATAGCCATGGGATTTAGGAAATTTCAGGCACTAGAAAAGAGCCTTCAGATTTTCTTTGCTAATTTTTTTAAATTGAGTGCAGAAGTATGCTACACAAACCTACTTGCTTCAATTCTCTGCACTGAGTGATTAAAATGCACAATTTTTGAGAACTATACAGTAAATAAACCCCTTCCAGCAGGAAATAGCCTCTAGCTTCAACTTATTTCTTTAGTAACATTTCTCCAAATTATATGGACTCCTTCTGTTCTACATGCTTAAAAACATCTGCCTCAAGTCCTTGTTTCAATGTACCCAACTGCAGGAAGTAATCTCAAAAGTTTTTACGTGTTATTTTCCTGTAAGATATTGTTGTCACTGCTGTGAGATTCTATGTAAAAAACCAAGCCAAACCAAACCAAGCCAAAATCCATTTAGAACTTAAAAAATATGGATGCAGTTATTTATTAAAATATTCACAGATTCATTCTTTTATCCATATTTTAGAAATGCTTCAGGAATCTTAGTGTTCATCACTTGCATCAGCAAGACAAGAACCTTCAGGGCTCCAATCTCTTCTTAAGACAGTTTTCTCATTTCCTCCTGATTAACTTTTAAGATTTCTATTCTTTTACCAGAAATTGGTGGCAGTCAAACTCCTCAGATCCTTGATAGAAATCTGACATGCTATCAGAGTTTACAGCAGTCATTAAGGGGGAAATGGGCTCTTTAAGCTATGGAAATCACAGGAGATGGTCTCCTTCACTCATCCTGCCAAAAGTTTACTAATTAAAAAAATCCTGAAGTTCATTGGACAATCATTATTCTTCCTTCCTCTTTCAAGGGACTGAAGACAGAATATGGCTTCAAATTAGCTTTTTCAAATGAAGAAATACTGATTGAAAGAACATGTAGACAAAGTTCAGATTTAAATCCAAATCCTAGTTTTAAAGTTCCAGTGGTTGAATTCACCGCTGAGACCGTGAGGGGTTCACTACAATGCATAATAATTGCTGTACACCTCAACAGCATTTCTGTAATCCCATAAAACTTGGAATTTTGTCCTTGTTGTTTTAATGTTTAGTGCAATCACATTTACAGCCAATTTATAATGTGTAGCAGCAGCCTGACACAGTGGAAACATTTATATGGTATCAGACAGATGAAAGAGCAAATCCTATTCCTTTTCATTCTGGGTGGTATTCTCAGCCCTTCCCAGAAGCCTTATCAAATAGATGTCTTTTACTGTGTGCCTTGAAGCTACTTTGCACAAAGAGGAGGTGGAAGGAGGAGGAAATTCCAGACCTGAAGCATGTGCCACCTTTCCAGATTAAAATTCCTTGTGATTTAACTTGTGCAGCAAAATCACAGCCAGGAGTCACTTATCAAAAGTTCCACTCACTATCTACCTTGCAGACAATCTCTGTTAACCCTAAAATTAAAGACAACATAATCTAAAAAAGGCTTACTATCAGAGACTGCCACTGTAAAATATGAACTGGCTGGTATAATTTCCATAGGAATTCTTCTTTTTTCCTGCCAAACTGATAAAACCAAATGTGTTTAGTGCCTTTGAATGGCAAAATTTACATTTTACAGTTCACTGCTGCTGCAGGTTTAGATGTATATTAGGCAGGGCCCTGTACCAAGTATTGCACACTCCTCCAGAGCCTCTGCTTGAGGAAGGAGAGCTAAAAAGAACTCAAGGATTACTGTTCACTACCAATCTGCTGCAGACTGACCACAGTCACCTACAGCCACAGTGTTGGCATCACTCTTGTGCAGTCCTGAAGTCAAGTGACCCACTTGAGCTGTTTCTCCTTACTCCTGCTGAGTCTCATCTACACTGGCACTGCAACAATGGTTCCTGGCCAGCTGCAGAGTAGGGCTGCCACTGGAGCCATATGACACTTGTTTCAGAGAGAACAGCTTGTTTCCCCAGAAATTATAAACTTATTATTAAATTAGATGTCAAAAGAGCCCAGTTAAGTACTGCAAATGGGAAAGCAAATAGAAGTAGGTGAAAATACGTAAAACCTCTGGTTCTTATATTTGCTTGAAAGCATTTTTTTCATGGTTAAATGTGAAATTTGCAGATTCTTGAAGAAGCCCTACTTCTATTTGCATTAATGGTAAAAATAATTCTCTTTTAGTACTGAAGTTCTGAAGTGTGCATTTTTGGTAATTTTGTGTGTCTTAGGAACATTTTTTTCAATTATATATGCAATAATGAAATATATAATATTGTATTTCCTACAGTCCTGCTTTGAGGCCTAAAACTAAGCAAGTCACATAACAGAAACCTACAAAAAACATGAAAAGCATCTTGTATATATATCAAATACAATACAATATAAATACAATAAATATATCCAGCTAGCTTAGTGCTAGAGCAAGAGAGAAGTCCACTGGTTCCAGTGATGCCATTTTTCTGGCCATTTTTTCCTTTTCTGAAGCACATCAGCCAATTGGTAAAATATAATTTGTTGGCAAAATATAATATATTGTATTCTGGGCTGCTTCCTGGCATTATGTATTGACTGAGGTATTTATTTAATAATTAATCTTCTCCTGAAAGAAATGCTTCCACATGTATTTAGCAATGTCTCTGGATGCCTTACAGATGCAGTACACATTGCTGCAAAATGAAAACAGAGGGCTGAACTCTCCAATTTTAGGTATATGGAAACAACATCAGGCTCACATTTCCTTAACTATTTAATTTTCCAAGGAGACAATAAGATAACTTGACAGTTTTAGGGATGGAAATGCTTCTAAGCTGCAGGAGTAGAACACTAAATGAAGGGTTCAAACTTTGCTATGTCAATACAGAACTCCAAATCTGGTTTATGGATATGGCTGAAGTCACAATTAAAATACAACACCTGTATGTAGGAAACACTTATGATCCCCAAAGTTAGGAGCCTGTATAAAGGAAAATAATAATTCCAACAACCAGCACCTGAGACACCAGTGCCATGAGCAGGAAGAACATTAAAATTGGAACTGATATTCCCTCCCCTCTCTCGCATTTTCTACAGTTAACAGTCTGTTATATAGAGAGAGGGAGAGCTGAACTATCCGAGCTGACAGTTCCTGGTCCAGGGACACGGCCCGGGCCGGCTCCCAGCTCAGAGGCAGCGCTGTGGCTGTGCAGCATTCCCAAGAGCATTGCCGAGACAGGGAGCCCTGCATGGACCATGCAGGGTCTGCTCCAGGGGGCAGGGGCAGAGCTGAGCAGGAGGAAAGGGTCCTGCCGGAGCCAGGCCAGCTCCCTGCGAGACCCCAGGCTAGCTGTTTCCCACATCCCTTCCACACCTCCCTGACAGCTGCGTATCTCAATTGCCCTGGTGCTGCACGCTCCACCTTTTAAACCCCAGATAACCCTCCGCAGGAGAAAGCACACACGAGTCAGTCACAGTGTGAGTGGAAATGATGAGTGGAGAAGAAGATAAATCCTTTCCTTAGCGGTGCTGCCAACCCTGAGGCTCTGAGGAGCACTGTTACAGCCCTGGCTGCCGCGTGCCACGTTTCACTCCCTGCCACAGCCCTACGGTGCAGACACTTGACAGACGGGGACTGTCCCTTTCCTGACACGGACACACATCTGGGGTCACCACTGACAGCTCTCATATTCCTTCTCTCGCACACAAACACCACAGCCTGTTGCTGAGATACTGAAGAGGAAAAAAAAAAACCCAAAACAAAGCCCCACAAATAACCCTAACCCACTCAAACCCATGCCAAACCCCCTCCTTGCCCTTTGCTGAATTTAACGTGCCTGCAGAGTGGCAGCTGTAATGTCTGAGGCTGTGATTTGCAATGCAGCCCTCTGTTTACAAATATGCAACAAAAATAACTCAATTTGGCACAGCAGAACACACATTTACTAAACTCTACAGTCAACAGATCATGTGATGATAACCAAAGCGCAGAAAAGACTTGTCATTTGCATTCCTTAAACCACATGGGGGAAAAAAAAAATCACAAAATCATAAAAAAAACCCCAACCAAACAAAAAATTCAAAGACCTGTGTGTCCACAAACAGTCAGAACAATGTTATTTTAGTACTGAAACAAGGTAAGTCTACTTTTCTAGATGGAGCATAGTCAAAAAGCTGTCCCTTTAGGAAAAAAAATAAGCATTTTAACAAGATAAGAGGAGAGGAGGGAAAAAAGAGGAGAATGCAGCAAAAGGAGGAAAAATGTGAAAAAATCTGAATGGAAAATGCATTTTCTAGAGGAGTATATTTTTTCCTCCCATAAAACTCGGTCTCTTGGATACGCTAATAAATGGATTTTGATCATAATTTATTTCATTACCAACGACAAATTGTCCTTACACATTACAGTTTCTCACATCAATCTCTCCTATGAAGACATTAGTGCAGACAAATGGCTCAGGAGGTAATCCATTCACACTGGGAAACAAATTATCCCATAACAATATCCTCAGAGCAGAGCTGCCACAATGTAAATATCTACTGTGTAATACAAGTTCTTAAAAAACCTTGATGAATCAGGACTTAGGCTACGATCTTGTTCCTTAAAAATACCACTTTATTATCAGAAAGATCTCATTCAATTTCTTATATCTACATACTTAAGAAATTTTATATCTATTAGCACCATTAATCTAAATGGGATTTCAAGTACGTTTTTGTTTATTATTTTGAATAGGACTACGAAAGATTAGGGGTACCAATATCTTATTTCCAGAAATGTAACTGCTCAACCATCACTAAAGCAAACTTTCTTAATAGTAGCACTTTACAAGATTAACAGTTGATTGAAGCCGTGATCTTCAGAACAAATCACCATTTAAAAAATATTTCAGTCTTTTTCCTTTGAATAAACTGTGCTCACTGCTCACATGCTTATCTTTTAGTCTACAACACTGAGCGTGAGAGATGGTTATTTTACAAACATAAGGTATCAGTTTTGGTGTATAAACATCATGGTGACGAACAAAACAGAACATCTCAAAATTCTTGGTTTTATGAGAGCTTTGACAAAAGAATTCAGTACTTTCCTAACAGAGGGACACCAAATGTTTCTGGTGGAAAAAGGAGAGCAGGTTAAGGACGAGACCTTTCCTGTTACAGTAAATGTGTCAAAATAGAGGCCTGTTATCAAATAAAACACTTTTAAGCCTATACTTCCCCAGAACTCCATAATGACTAATTCCCACTGAACAGAGAAAAGGACAGAAGGACCATCAGTGCCTAGAAAAAAAGCATCAGGATGACATCATTGCCTGTCTGCTAGCCAGGAAAGGAAGAGAGGGATTATCTGAATAGTGAACATCTGGATTGTGTATATAAAGGCAGTGAAGGATTTTTACACACATTAGTTCACTGAGTTCCACTGAATTTTTATCTTACAAAGAAACAGTAGTGCTACGATACGCTCTTGTAATGAAAAAGCAACAGGAATTCCAGTGGTCTGGGTTAGTGCATTAAAAGATAAACAAACAGATTCATCATTCACTGCTTCTCTACTATATTTAATTGAAATAACTTGGCAGATACTTGAACTTGCAACTCTTTCTTTTTGATTTAAAACAACGCAGCTTAGTAACATTGACTTTCTTCTTTCTGTTAGCGTTTCAGATACAAAGATTGCAAGCGACATGACTCTGAACTTGAAGAACTGAAGTTCAAAACATACTCAGCTCCCCATCCCAGTATCGTAAAGACTGCTTAAAAAAATCTTACATGTGAAGTATTTCCATTTCCTAAGAATATAGCTCAAGCCAAATTTGTATTTTCACATTTTTTATCTCTAAAGTTGTTGTACAAAAGAAAATCAACTTTACTCTAGTACAACCTTATTCAACTTTATTCCTTGCACAGAAACATTCTTACCTTGAACTGTTAAAGTTGCTGATGCCTCAGCTTTTCCAACCATATTTTCTGCAACACAAGTATACGATCCCATGTCTCCTGCCATAACTTTCCTGATTTTCAAGGTATGATCATCACGGATTTCGTATCTTTAAATATACATAGCAGTTAACAGTGAATAGGAATAACAGAACTTTGTACAATTTATGTAAAGGGTAAAAATATGAGGGATTTGGTCTCAAATATTCTTATTTCTGTATTTCCCATAAGGGGAAAAAAGTATAAATACTTATAAACTGATAATGTAAAATAAAGTTTTGAAAACAAAATATATCCAAGTATTTGAAAATCTTATTCCGATATTATTTGCACACAATTGCAAAGCCCTAGTGCAGAGCATCCTAAGTGTTAGAATTCTTCTAACAAGTAAATATAATAATAGCTATTATTCCTCATCTGAATGAAAGATTTTTATTAATATGGTTGAAAAGAAAATATTGTTCCCAAGAAGATCAGAATTGCTTGAAAGTCAAGATAAATCACAATTCATTCTTTTTTTTTCCTAAAGAACAAAGTGGCCTTTTACCAATTTCTGTCTTTTCATCACCTTTCTCTCTTTTTTGTATACTGCAGTCAATGTGTTTCTATTTATGGTAAGTGGATTTTTCTCCTAAAAACGATAGTTGTTATTAAAGCTATAGACTAGATTATCAAGAAGCTGGAAGTGTTGGCGGAAGCCAACTGTTGTTAAAGGGTTTCTTCTTTCAGTGCACTCCCCTGAAAGTTTTTAAACTGATAATTAGGATTTCAAAGTAAGTAAATAAGTATTTAATCTATCTCTATATCAATCTATCATATGTATGATAATTTAAAAATAAATATGTATTTATTTTTAATAAGGTGTTTTACTTTTTGGCCTGAATTACAGCAATGACAAAAAAAATAAGTTCATTGGAAGCCTAGTAACAAAACTATGTATAACCAAGGCAGCTCTCTATGTTACCAGACATTTTACATCAATTGCATTTCCAATATATACTTCTTGAAGTTGTAATCCCTTTTTCTCTTCATTACACACACTCCCAAACTTTTAGTAAACACAAAAGACTCTTCAGGTGAAGAATTAATCTGTATCTGATATTACTGGCTGAACTTGGTTATTTTATGTTATATTTGTCATGCCACAACAAAAACTTGAGAACAGGCTGTTCTTAAGTTTAAGCATAAATTGTAACTTCAACTGGAGCACAATGCTAACTAGAAATGTCTTACTGGATCAAGCTAGGCCTTTTGTATTCAAGACAAAGAAATGCTAGCTGTCAATTGTTGAATGGCCCCATGATATACCAAACTAGATGTCATAAAAAGGGTAACTCCAAGTACTGCACCTCGCTTTCGGTAGCTCCCCATCATCTTTCCTCCATCTCACTGTAGGGACTGGGTCACCTCTTGCCTCACACTTAAACTCCGCGCTGTCATCCACAGTTACCGCCAAATTGCTCGGTCTCTTCACAAAAGATGGTCTCTCTAAAGGGAAAGGAAAGGAAAACAAGGATTAATCCAGCAGTTCTGTGTCCGAACTGCATGAGATCTCTGTGAGGTGGCTCGCAGGTGTCAGCAGCAGCAAGTGTTCCATGCAACAATTTCCAATGCTGCATTAGAAAGGCAGTGTTTTCTTTCACCAGCACACACAACCCAAAAAAACCCCAGAATGTCCTGTCTGTAGTTTTTGTCCATAAAAAATTGCTTCTATCCCTGACTTAACTTGCAGGACACAGATGATCCAAGTCCTGGCTCACCAGAGTCAGATTGATTGCTGCATACTTATGCTCAGACTTCCTGGAACAAAAGGGGATGTCAGTACAGGCTGTGTTATTTTGGTAAACCCTGCAAATTTCAGGAAAGGTATTGATAGACTTTTCTACCTGTAACAGGATTCAAAGCTGTAGGTTGCTGGGCTATTCCTACTTTCATAGTTCCACACCAGGCTGCAGTGTCGTAAGGTTTGCACACTCCCAAGGATAAAAGTGGTTTTAAACAATTTCTGGAATATTCCAGGAATGACCCATCTAGAAGAGCAGCACCAGATGACAACAGCATGTCCATAAAAGAACTGGGAAGGTTTAACAGGAGAGTGTTTGGCAGGTTCCTTTGCCTAAGGCAGATGAACTTTTTGTCTATAAACCTGTGAAAGCTCTGAGGGAGGTGAGAAGGCAGTTGCATGTTTTGACTTGTATGTATTAAAGATATAAATATCTTCCCCCTGGAACTGGAAGAGTCTGAAGCCATTGGCACCATCAGGAAGTGTGAATACCCAAAAATACCCCACAAATTTCTCACAGGAGTACAAAACGACCAGACAGAAGGATAAAGAGGCAATCCCATGCTCTTCATGTCTCACATTTGTGTTTGAAAAAAAGCAGTTCTAAATATTACTCAGGCTTTGCAGATATAGAGATTCAGTATCACAAAAGCTTAATGGTTCCAAAAGGAAATGTGAACTGAACAAGACCTTATTAAAAAAACCCTTCCTTTATTCTAGAAGATGTCCAGAGCAGCTGGACACTTGTGTTGTAGAAAACTTAACTTTGCTGGCAATGCTAGGAAATAGTGTTAAATGAAATAGCAGGATGATCTTTAAGCTGTCAGTTCTAGCCTGGGTTCATATACAAGAAGTGAGAAATAAAACAGAGATCTACAGACAGAAATCTAGCTGGGAATTAAAAAGATACAAATACAGACAATCCCCACCCCTGGCCCCCTTCTTGTAGGTGCCGAAAAAAAACGAAACCTGAATGTAAGAAAAGAACATTCCAGATTAAACCTCAGGGTAGGAATAGTTTGGGGAAGAATATTTAACTTAACTGTGCAAGAGAAAAAGGACTGATCTGGTAAGTCCAGGACTGCTGCCCAACTGCAAAACCCACAAGAGGCACATTGTTCTCCAGATCAGTTTCCTAAAGGAAGAGTAATGGACTTCCACGAGTTTTTGTCTGCCCATTCATAACACTCTTATTCAAATGCAGAAATGGATAAGGGAAATCAGCACTGATTTAAGGATCTATCTTTGTCACACAATTATTTGGTACATACAAGGAAAGCTTAGCAAGGATCACTTTGAAACTTTCTAATGTTACAGTTTCTGGCATGCAATCCTCCCTCTGATCAAAAGCAGAGCCCTAAAAGCAAAAGTTCAACTTCTAAATAACCAAACCTCATAAATAGAAGATTAATGTAGAAAAATTTTAATATATGAAGTCAGCATATTTCTTGTGCTTTTTCACGCATATCCAAGTCTGAGTTGAAAGAATAAGGTGTATTAAAGATTTCTAGACACAGACTGGTAAGACATTCAAAGCTTTACTGCCCATTTGAAAACAAAACCTCACGAGTTTCCCCAGGCTGAAAATCTGAAATATGTCTGAAAGGAACAAGAGATGAGGAAAAAGCCAGACAGAGCTCTGCCCGCAATGCATCCCTCTTACAGGTGTTCAGCAAGTGTAGTATTTTTTCAGCCTAAGTAACCAAACAGTCCAGCCCATGATTCCCTGGTTGGCAGCAGACTAGTGATGGGCTATTAACTGGTACAGTTAATTAGGAGCCTGGTGCCAGGACTTTACTCATGACTTTCAAGTTTAGATTTTGCTTGAAAGTTCTAAAAATCTATTTGACAATAAGCTCTCTCCCCTAGTGCTTCAAAAGTGTTTATACAAAACCAAAATAAAGCAGTACAGGGGATCACAAAGTCTTCCTCAGTTTCCAAAGGGTTACACACTACTCTCTTCCTGGATATTCAGTTTGAACAATTTTAAGATGGCAAAAAATCTTGTTTTATTAAGGAAATCCCTGCTTCACATGAAACTCTGAACAGGTCTTCAAGTTGCCTGAGTCTTAGCTCTACAACGTAGGGAAGACAGATAAAAGTCCCAAAGACTGACAAGACAGCGCTTAAACATGAATTAAACAAATATAAAACCAACAACAAACTACCAGTACTGCAGCAGCACTGTGATGGAAACCAGTGCGCTGTGAACCATGGCTTGGATGGTCTCATCCTGTAAAGATAAAACACCTATTTCCTTTGCAGAAACAATCAAGCTATCTCAAGCCTCTTCTACTTTAAAGTAAAATGGGACATATTTTGAAGGAAAACCACTGAAGTTCTCCTATGCTGAAGGAATACTGAGATTGCACTTGGAGTTATGGCTTCCCTTCTGAAGTTGCAACAAAGTATGCAATTTTCAGCTACGCTCAGCTATCTTAAATGAAAACATATTTTTTGATGCTCAAAGGGGCTATCGATAGGATCACCCAAACAAGCAGATCTGTTGTGGCTTCACAAGACTTGGTATAAACTCCTATAAACGAAAGGATAATTATTCCAAATAGAAATTTAGGGTAATCCTGATTCTCTGCAGTAAGATGGAAAAATTAAGCCTCTGCTTCTTAACCTTGTTAGTTTTTGTTTTGCTGTTATTTCACAATACTGATCCAGCCATGGACAGTAGAATTATTTTCAATTTGAGAACTAAGTACAAAAGCATCTTCTGATAGGACAGTTGTCCCAGCTGGTCTGCAGAGCCATTAACTTCCTTCTATTTACTAGATCACAACCATGAGAAAAACATTTTCAACACTGAAAAGGAAATGGATGAGAATAATCTTGAGAGAAAAGCTTACTAGGAAAAATAAAAGATGGACATTTTCATCAAGAAAGTCTTAAAGGAGTTCTTACCTAAAACAGTGAGCTCTGCAACTTCACTTTCACGTTCTCCAACCATATTTGTTCCAACACAAACATATTTGCCAGCATCATTCTTTCTTGTGTATGTGATCATAAGCTTTCCTCCTCTGATCTAGGACAAATCAAGGATAAAAAAAATACTTTAATATGAATTATTGATTTAGTAATAACAACTTGAAAAATATTTTGTTACAGATAATGAAACAGAACAAGCCATCAGTGATTTTCCATATCACATAAAAAAGTGGAAAAAAATTACTAATAGTCTTATTTCCTTCTCTTATGCAAAAAGCTTGTGTTTTAGTTTTACATCAGTATTTTAAAATCTCTGAGATTTGGACAACTGCTAGTTTTTTCTTCATTCTGTGTAATGTAATGCTGGCTGTTCACCAGTCTGTTTAATGCTTGTTAGCCAGAAGGACTACAATTCCTTCCCATGTACTGATACAATCAGGTGGAGTGTAAAAATTAGCACGAGACATAAATCTCATTTTCACGTCAAGTGCTGCAATTACTTTTTCTTGACAAGAAATATGCGCATGCTATCCTGCTGCTGGTTGTGCTCATTATTATTCATGAATTTTGTGTTTGTTTTGGTTTTCATTTCTAAAGGAAGTGAAAGAAATTCTTTATTCTTTAGTTCTTCACCTTTAAATAAGTAACTTTAAAGGTTGATAAGCAGATGAGCGGAAGCAATTAAATTCTTACTGAGAAATGAATAACATTCTGCTCTTAACTTTGAATTCAGCTTTTGGGAGATAATGGAATTCCAATAACCCCCAAATTAGAAAACATGCTTACTTACCTTTGTGATTCCAAATCTTATTATGTTATATAAAAATATACATTAAATGATTATGAAAATATCTGATCTTCCTTCAAAAGGATTTATTCTCCCGTTTTATTGACCAAATGGTTGAACAAGTTTCAAAGTTCACCAAAGGCAGCAAAATTTGGGTAGGCAGCTGAATATGTACCGCGTCTACTTTGATATTCAAAGAAAGTTCCTTAATTACATAAACTACATTTTGAAGTGCACATACGCTTACGAGCCCAATCCCTTACAAAAACCACTCCAGTTCAAGGCATGGGTGGCAGCAGACAATAAATAAAAGCCACGTATGAAGCTACATGAAAGGGTCTAATGTGGTCAGCGACAAGAAGGAGAGTGTTCTCAATATGAGGTATTTAGCTCGAGTTGCCTGCAGCTAGAAATCTATCCCTGGAAATTTGACGTCTCGAGCAGCGTTGGGCTCTGATTGTCATTGTAGGATGTACAGGCACAAAGATGACAGTCAGTTATTGAGATAAATGGACGCGCACGTGGAACGTAGATAGCGCTGCATACAAATTTCACTCTGTTGCCTTTGGCACTCATTGCTTGAGAGCACAAGAGGTATGTCCTTTATCATTCAGAAAGCTGGTAATGCTGAAATTTCAATGGAGATTCGAGGCATGAGGAATGAAAAAATAAAGGTGACCTGCAAACACACATTTTTCAAGAATCTATGTGCATTTTTAGATTGCTGACTGCCTGAACTGGTAAGCAGGAGAAGATAATGTAAAATATAACTAGAAGTCTATCTATATTTATTGCTGTTTTACATCTCCCTAAATCACAGAAAGCAATTTATTTTCCTAATAATGTATGCAAATGATTTAAAAAACCCACAATTTTTGAATGACTTCCACCTGCATTTTGGGGTATTTGTATATCCAGACACATATGCAGAAATAGATACCTTTTATGTATATAAATACTGACCACAGTGGATATAACAAAAAAATGTATTTATATATGACAAGAATTTGCCAACTCACCTGATGATTTAAAATTCATGTAAACTGAAATCAGTGATGTTTGTGCATGTCTTCAGAGCCTAAATCCTAGTGACATTCAGTAGCATTTGTGCTCCTCTGTTGTTTTATCACTTAAGAAAATCCCATTCAAATCCACCACAATATGACACAACTGCGTATCCTGCACAAATTGTAACCTTAAGCAAGAACAATCCTAGGAATTTCTTGTAGGAATCACTACAAGACTCTCTTCAAAGCATAGATGGAGAGCAGCATTAAAGCAGAAACCTATGAAAAACTAAGAAGTCATTGAAAGCTGCTTTTCTTGCAAGTTATTTGAGGTTTAGATAAAGGAGACACAGAGGAAACATTCCCTCATGGATGTTGAGGCAGACTTCCTAAGATGTGACATGCATGCGGAAGGAAGCTGTGCTTACAAGATGGAATTCTGAATGCATTTGCAAAGGGGTTTCTTTTGTTTGGTTGGCTGGATTTCTTAAAACATGAGAAGGGTTTAGAACTTTAGCTACAATGATGGTTATTCCACATGGAATTGTGATGAATTACACAGCTACAATAAAATGTGCCACCACTGGATGTGGAATTACACATGTCTGTAACTGGAGCAGTCACAGATGGCCACAAGGAAGTGAACTTCCCCTGGTGGGCAACTACCAAAATTCTTCATTGCATTTTAAACAATTAGGTACCCACCATCTCAATAAGACTCGTCAATACCTTCAGTTTATTAACAGGACACTGCAAATGAAAACTGCAACTATGGAAAATTTATGTTGTCTATGTGCAATATTTCTCTCAACAGGAAATCCCAGAAATACCTAAGTAAAAAAGTACACAATGAAAGACATGCATGTGAAATTTGGTAGGAACATATAAAGAATCACTGCTGAATTTGTCTTACTAAGTGCATATACAGTAAGTCCAGTTCACATCCAGTATTTAGAGCTGTAAGCAGACAAATCACCTTTGGAGACAGTATAGGAAATCTTGTAAATTAGGACTATTATGTGTATACTTAACAGTTAATGAAGGCATTTTAATTTGAGTGCTCTGGCTCATCTCATATTTTTGCCCCTGCACCAGAATTCACCAGCTGGACTTTAGAGCAGCAAATGATATACTGGTTTGCAAAAGTGACAGGCAGTGTACCATTACATCTCAAACCTCCTGAAGAGTTGTGACCATGCTGAATACCAAGAGAAGTCTATTCTTCCTAGTAAACAAGATACAGAAAACAGTTTTATTCCACTACTCTAGGAGATATGGTTGTGTCGTGGGAAAAGAATGGCTTTGCTAACTGTCAGAGCTTAAAGTCTAATTCTGAAAGTAAGTGTCATGTTTCATTTATACCAAAATGAAGCCAAGGCACTTTTTGACTTTTCATGCCTCTTCAGGATTTTGTTCTGTGCCTACCAGCAAATCTATCAGGGCTTTGCAAGTAGGATAATACAAGAACAGCACTGAATTCTATGAAGAGAAAAAGATTGTGATCAGCATTTCACAGATGATCTTCAGCTGCCTGTAACATGTATGGATTATTGTACGTATGCTAAGAAAATACATGATGGTATGGTGACTTACAAAGACTTACTGAAAGCTATTTCTGTGACCTGCCTGCCTGACCATATTTTGCTCCTCATCAGTAAATTGTTCATTCAAGCAAGTCCACTTCATTTATTTCTTTAAACAATAGTTGGAGATGTTCATACAGAAAACTCTAGGCACCCACAGAGTTAACTAGGTCCAGAATTGCAAATTATGGCCACCCAGCAGCAAAAAATCATACACAAATAATGAATCAACTCAGTCAGCCAATAAATCAAATCCATAAAAACTTACCCAAGGGTTCTACAACATACCACCAAAAATTCAGTATAGCTGTACACACATATATTCTTATTCTAAGACCATATTTTATATACCTATGTGCGTTGTGTATATGTGTGTGAATTTCTGTATGTATAAATCCATACCCATCTGTCTGTGTTATGAAATATTTTTATATATGTGGGTGATTCATTTACTTTTCACAGAAATGTGGTATGAAATATGAGACAGAATGAAGCCATAAGAGAAATGCTTAGGAAGTCCAAATATAAATGTGACTGACATTTTTTTTAACTCTCTTTCAGTTCCTAGTTTAATTCTACTTAATAAATGAAATCTGCTCTGTTGCAAAATAATTCTAAAGCAAACAAATTAATAGGAAAATCAAATTTAGGCTGCAGAATGAAATACTGACTTCTGTTTGTATAGCCAGGGTTTCTGCATAAGTAATATGAATTTCATATATTTCAGTCTTCTATAGTACAACATACACAACAACCCATTTTCTTTAAATTGAAAGTGGTGGGCATGTGATACTAACCTGCCAGACACTGCCTTTGCTTTACAAGTGTACCATTTAATCATAAATAACAATATAACACTCGAAGTACAAGGTGAGTTCAGGAAATTGTAATTAATAGTGTCACCAGTGGTATATCCAAGTAAACTGGACCTTTTATTTCTTAGTTAAGAAACACAGAGTTTGTTCATTTCCCTCTGTCTGGTCTAGCATCCCAAAATATCCATATGACAACTTCCCATTGTGGCAGAGGCTCTAAGGCACGGAATGTCAGCAGTAGAAGGCAGCCTTGCAGTTTGAACAAAGTTGAACAAAAAAGAATACAAATGCCTATCAACCTTAAATTTTTATTTAAAAATTTGTATCTTCTTCCAAGCCTTGTGAATCCCACGTATTCTTCCCTACCTATTATAGCATTCTTTAATATCAGTCACTAGACATCAAAATGTGTTTGGAGCAGGTCTTCAACAATGATTAAAGTTTGTTCTTGTTTAACTTCAAAGTTCAGACAGAGGAGTCTGTCCTGCTTTCCGTTCCATTCTCTGGGACCCCAGGAAGGTACATGCTGCCTCCTCCAGATCAAACACATGAAAAATTCTATTTGAAAGTAGTCTGAAACATTCTTTCAAGTGGTCTTCCTGTGCTGTAAATCCGCCATGACAAAGTGCAAGTCGATTGTTCCCCCCTACCATACAGACCAACAAAACAGCTTTGCAATACAGACAGGCCTGAAGGCAGCCTAAAGGAAGGTGCAAAACGCATAGGAAGGTGGCTTTACCTAAAAAGGGTAGATAAAATGACAATAGATTCAAGCTGCTGTTTCTGGCACCCCTGCCAATCCAGCTAGGATACATCAGAGGCAGAATCAGATTCAAGTCCGCTCATAAGACTCCTTTTCCCACTTTTCTGGCCTCATTATTAATGGCTGTAAATACAAGAAGATGGATATCTACAAAGGCTTAAGGGTTATCTGTGTCCTGAATTGCTTGGAGAATTCAGAGGTAGTTGAGAGTTATTCAGCCCATGGCATTACCACAAGTCACTAAATATCAGAGTTACTGTACGTGTTTGATATTTCACCCAACGAGACTGTAGAAATGGCCAAGATACATGCAGAACGTCATAAATCAAATTCAGAAAAATCCATGCCTCAGCATATGCAATTTTCAGAAGTTTAAAACTGTAACATTTCCAAATTAACTTTCTATAAACATTTGGCTTTTGTTAATCACAAAGGAAGATTTAATTCACAATAATCCGTATTGGCTCACATTAGTCAGAACTAATTTCTGAACAGACAGCTATGTTTATATGACAATACTTGAACCAGTAAAATACTTCCCTGAAATGCTTTCACAGCTACAGTACAAAACATTTTCTATGCAATACTTCCTTTCTTACTATAAACCAAGATTAAAATCCTACAACAAAAGCATGCCACGACTATCTTCATGATCTTAAATCTGTTCTACAAAGATCACAAAAAAAAAATCAAAAAGAAGAAGCGAAAGTTTCATAAAGTTTTTCACATCGTTATTTACTAAGTATAGAAGACACACTAAACTCAACTAATAGACAACACACAGGAACATTCTATGGGTCACTAAAATTGTATCTGGAACTAGCAATCTTTCTGCAACATCCAAAGAAGGCCCAGCATGGGAATGATGTGTTCGCAATGACAACTGTGAAATTTCTGTAAAACTGTACATTTAACCCCATGCATAAATCTCCCCTGGATGCACTGGTGCATATGTAGCTTCCACTACAATCAGTGATTGAAATCAGCAATAAAAGTGAACTTGAACTGAACTCCATGTATGGTATGTCTTCATTTCTCTCCCCTTAAGCAAGTCAGATGATTTGAAGTATCAGTTACACATGAATTTTCTTTTAAGCATCACCACTACTGTGTTATTTACACACTTCCAAGGATAAAATCTCAGACCAGCCAGGGTTAATTTGCCACACAAAATCTCTCAGTTTTTCATTACATTACCTAAAGAATCACAAATGAAATAAGGAAAAATAATACTAACAAACCACAAATGTTAAAACATATAAAAAAATCCTACCTGGTAACCATAAAAGAAACTACATAACCCAAATCTCCAGAGGAATTTAGCAGCCTGTTTCCCACTGAGAGCGCCGACACTGTAAAAGATGGACCAAGGTCACTCTGAGGGGCTGTGTTAAAGTCACCACAGATGAAGCCAAGGGCCCACCTACATGACCAGATCACACCTAAACCATGCAGACGGCACCGGGGTGGAGGGAGGAGAGTACAACCACCATGACTTTCCAAAGGGGTTCAGACTCTGCTGCTGATTCCAAGGGGCTTTCAGTCCCTAACTGTCATTGCAGATATTGACAGTATTGTCTTAGTTTTCTGAGTCTGGAGCTAATGTTGGCAGGATGACAACATGGATTTAAGACAACTGTTTATCCTGCGGTGTATTCCATCAATAGGACATTTCCTACTTTCCCCTAAGAAAAGAGCAGCTGTGCAGAGCACAAGTCTTCAACAGCAGAATCCTAACTTTCAATTTCAAACTCTAGAAGGGCGGGTAGGTAAAACTCCACCAAGACTCGTAATCTGATGAAAGACATTTCTCAGAGTGCAGATCTCTCACAGCCATCGTGTTAAAATAGAGGATTTTTCAGGGTCCTTATACAGGGTCTTCAGAATTCTGACAGGACTCGAGTTATAAAGAGATTTGAAGCAGAAGTTCATAGGTCTTCTTCTACCATGAGCTCCCACAAGAAAATGAAAGGCCTTCAAGATGGAAAAACCAAGGTTCTCCTAGACTTACAAGTACAATTGTAAAGCAACAACAAAATCCTCACAGTTTGACAGGAGGGAATAGAAACAAATTATTCACATTTTTCTCTCGGCCGGTCTGTGCAGCAGTTCATTGTTTTCAGCTGTGGCTTCATTCACTCAGTGACCTTCTGGGATGGAGCAGTTTTGGCTCAGACTCCCACTTGTCTCGAAGAGAAGGCACATCCCCTCTGAGCCTGGCTGCCCACTGCTGGCTCCTCACTCAAGGGATGCAAATCTCAGGCTCCCGGATCCTTCCCGTGACCGCTGCACTTCCTGCACTAAATTGCCTGTGAAAGCTTTCCTCCCTGGAGCTGGCACAGCATCTTCCCAAGGGAAGAAGGATTTTCTGAGTTCCTCAGGGGGTAAACCTGAGCTCTTTATGGCAGAGAACACGAACTGAGAACCAAACTAAGCAAATAAAATTAGTCACAGGTGACTAAAATGCAGTGGATTCTTTCATACATGTCCAAGTTTGTATTTTGACAGTTTTAAATTTTGAGACAGATTTGACCTCTCATTCAAAATATTTTCTTTCAAAACTTTATAATCAAGTTAGCTCCCAAAGAAGTTTTGGCCCGCCAACTAAACACTGCAAATAAGCAAGCATTTTGCAAAACTAACCTTGAAAAAAAATACAAAATGATTTCTAATATAACTAAAAACCTACTGATTCTCTGTCTTTTGACTAAGATGACATGCCATGGAAATGAGACCACATTTCAAAAGGAGCATATAAACCCATGTTAAGTTTCTATTGCATTTATCTCTGACTGAGCCTAAGCTTAGTAGAATTCTTTTATATTAAGTGCTGGACACACAAAGTTGTGAAAACATTAAACCTTTCTCACCATTTGTGGAGGACTGTCAGAAAGAGGAGCACATGCACCACAATGCTGATTTTTCATGAACACTTGGACAAAAAAGTCATATATTAATCTGCCGCATTTCGCTCTTCCATCACCGTTCACTACAGCTCTCATGAATGCAGCACATGCAAATCATAAATCACAGATTTCCTTGTGTTTTTTGCGGTCTGCACACCAGCCTTGTGTTACAGGACTGAGGCGAAAACCTGCAGTCATAGGCAACCACAAGCAAATCTTGAGTGTAACTTTCATTATTATTGAAGGAGCACTGAAAAACCCCTGGGCTAGACATTACAGCTACAGAAAGGCCTGGAAGATGCTAAAATTTAAACTCACAAAGAATAAGAAGGAGAATGTATGCACAGAGAGGCAAAGAGCAAATCCCCTAATTTCCCCAGCTCACAGAGCAGCCCAGAATCATTATTTTTATGCTCAACTTTAGATCCTCAAGAGAGACTCCGCAGGCAGGGAATGACCTGCAGCTCTGGGTCTGTTCACAAACGTTCAGCCCTCTGTTGCCACAAACTTCACAACACAGGCTGATCTTCAGCAACACACAGTGAAGCCAGGAGCTACTCGGAGTTTCTTTGACTCATAAAATTAAGCCAGCACAGGCTGCAGTCAAGCAGAACAAAGCATACACTGTTCCCATTCTCTATCTGCACTGGGAGCAGGGCTCCCTGATGCTCACGTGTTTCCCACTGCCATCCTTTGACTGTGATACCCCGTGAGCGCTGCTGTTCGCGGGCTGCTGCCAGGCTGGACACTGAGGAACGCGCTCCAGTGGCAGCAGGAACAGGCTGCCCTCCAGTCGGGCTCTTCCCACTCAGCGCTTCCCTTTGGAGCTGCAAACCCTTATTGCTCAGTGTATAAATGGAAGAGGTTACCCTGTGAAAAACCAGAGAGTGAAGAGACTGAAGCCTGAAAAGCGGAGCCTCTCGCCTCGCCTTGTCTGCTCGTGGCTGGGGGCTGCCTGAGCTATTCAGGGGGGCTCTGGAGCCCTGCTGGGATAATTGCTTCCTTTGCAGCAGTTCCTTGCTATTCTTCTCAGATGCCACAGTGGGTTTAAACTCCTGGCACAGTTCTCGTTGTTGTTAAAAGGGTATTGTAAACTGCACCAATGAGACAGAAATGTGGCTGGAAGGGGGGAGAAAGTGTTCTGGACACTGAAAATACTGGCTGCTCGACTTTTCACATTTGTATTTGCAAAGCAAAGTAAACTACAATCTAGCCAGCCACATTCTGTATGGAAATCAGTCTCCTGTTTGCTGATGTTTGCTATTATTGGAACAGGCCTGTAAAAATGGAGGAGAAATTGAAATTACTCTGCACTTTATTTTCCTGTTTTATCTTGTGTCTGTGTGCATGCCTTTTTTAGAATTAGTACTATCCTAACATAAATGAGAAGCTTTGACATCTTCTGTGTAAGCAGTGTAAAAAGAACATAATGAATAAGAAGTAGTCTTTATAGAAAACTAAAAGTGTTACTTGATCAGATTTCAGTTCACTTGGTACAAATTACCTTTTTTATGACAGTGACAGGAAGTTAAAAAATGCAATATGCACTCTGACAGTATACTTTCTTCCCCCAAAACCCACTTATGAGCCCACTCTATGCTTCCAAAACATACAAACACAAATATTGAGTTCTGAAGTAAACATTTAACTTTAAAGACATTGCTGTTTCTTTACCAGCTACTTAGCATGACAAACGGAAAAAAAAAAAAAACAAGCTATACTTTTGCATTTAAAAGACTCATCTACGTCACATTCTGGCTGAATTTTTCAAAAGCAGATGGCAAAATTTAGGACTCTATGACTGCTGGAGAAGGTGTGGGGTAGTCAGCATTTCTGCCTGTCAGATGGACACATTGACATGTCCAGGTTGCTGAATTTGCAATTCCACTTTCCAAACCTGGTCCTGAATGCTGATCACCAAAAGGTGCTGCCTGTAGCCCTTGGCATGCAATGCACTGAGTGTCCCTGTGACCCATTTACAAACAGGACAACTGGGAGCTGCCCTCTGCAGAAGGTCTGAACTCACCACTCCTGAGACACTCTCTGCCTCCAATCAGTGCCCCAAATATGTGAAAATACTTATAGGGAAAATATTTTAGAGTGGCATTTCTTTGTGTTGTAAGAAAAATGACGCAAAAAACACACTAAAGAGTGCCAGGAAAGTTGACCCATGCGAAGAGGCAAGGAAGACTGTATTTAAAGGACTGTCTTGATAACATCCATGCAAACACAAGACCCTATCAATGAACTTCCTTAGTCTTCTTGTCTCCTTTTCCAATACAAATATTAACAGGATCGACCCCTACTGCAATTACACTATGTCACATCAATACCCTGATGTCTGCACCAGGGTATAAGCTTAGAGAAAAGTTTGTTGACAATAAAGATCACCCTTGTTTATCTCAGAGGATAGAGATCCACTGTTTTCACTTATTTATTTCCAAAAAAGCTACATAATTGATATTTGCTACTCTTGCAAATTAATTTTTAATGGAAGACTCACAATATGGTTTTCAACTTTGAATAAACATTCAGAATTAAGGGAGAAAGATCTAAGAATTCTTAAGTATGGTAAATATAAAAAGAAATATTCACCTAATCCAAGAAATCATCAAGCGTGCATAGTATTTTGCACTGCACTATTAGTGACTATCGTTCATGTTTTCAATCAGACTTTTTCTAAGACAGCCACATTGTTGACTTTGGAAGACAAAAGAATGCCAAATTCTACTGAAAATGGAAGTTAATCATAAACAGAAAAGTAATAATTTCAGAGAATGTTTGATGAAGAGGGTAAAAAAAGTGTTCTGATGATTCTCTTCTCCTTTCAAATAGTTCCATGTGTTATTGCACATTTGACCAAAGTGCCATAAAATCTTAAATAGTTTTGTCCTTTGATGAGATTCACTTTCACTGGATTACAACAAAATACTGCATGTTTTCCCAGATCTGAAGTTTGGCAAGCAATGTTTAGTAGAATATAACATGAATATTTTTACTAGATTTCAGAAGAATGCTTAAATATTCTTAAGTTTCTGAAAACAGGAATTCTGGACAATCCTACTAGATTCAAAATTTTGTTCGAGATCTGGCAGAACTAATGCATAAATGCTGTATTACAGATATTATTACTGGCACTTTCAAACATGCGTGCCAAGAACAATCTGATATGCAGGCCATTCTATGCATGGAATATTAAAATATTAAAATATTTGCTGTATTTAGAGTTGCCTTTAATAATGTGCTAGATTTGGATCTTGGCTCATTGTGCAAACTAATTTCATAGGGAGATAGCCTGGAAATTTACCACAAAGGTATTACTTTATGAACCTTTAGTTTATGATTAGTTTATGAACTTTTCAACAAATGCTTAAAAGAAATTCAGCTTGAGGCAGAGGACTGGGCCTGTCATACCTGTAGCCCAAGCAGCACCTCTGTCCCTGAGACATGAGAGGAGGCAAAAACCAAAGCAGGAAGAGGGATTTAATGAGATACACACTTCCTTGAGGAGCAAAAGAACAGCAGCTCATTAAGTGTGGACTTGGAAGACAGAAGGTATACACACAGGATTCCATTGGAAAGGAATTTCATATGCTAAATTAGCCAAGGAGGCATATAGATATCAGAGTGGCTTCAAGTGTTTGTTTTTCTGTACAATCATGTGGTTAAATAAACAATACTTCGCCTTTTCAGAAATCTCTTTCATGGAACTGTCAACTACTCTTCCAACACTTCCAAAGGGAAAAACCATTGGATCATACCTAACTGGAGTTAGCATAATTATTATACTATTCAAAGTTTTCAGACAAGTCTAAGAGAAGGAAAATTACCTAAATCCAAGTGAAAGGAGTGGTTTTTTGAGGCTTTTAACCTAAAAGACTGTGTTCAAAGTCTTAATAGAGGGGATAGAAAAGGATACAACCCTGTCCCAGTATCATCTCAACTCTCCCAGCCAAATGTAAAGCAGACAGAGAGAACTTTGTACATCACTTGAATGCCACAGATTGGTACCCGGGTGTAATGTTTGTAGGCTCATTTTAAAGACTGCATTTTGTAGCAAGTAAGATGCAAAGAACACAAAGGCAAAAACTATGGGCTGCTTGGGGGTTAAAAGTAATCTCCTCCATGTGCAGAAACAAAATATCCCTTTGCATTCTCCACAGCACCTGAATAAATACATCATCTTTACCTAACAAAACTTGTCAACACTAGTACTATCAATTCTCTAATGAGAAATTGTGGAAGTCCTTTGAAACAATGTTCAGAGAGAGAATTAATCGATTTTGGCGTCCCTTGGTTTCATTATTTCATGAACACAAAACTGGTGGCCATTAACAGCATCCAGAATTAGGTCTGGCCAATCAAATGGCCTCCGTGTTTTATCAGAGGACAATCTTGGAAAAAGAAAAAGGAACTCTGCTAAGAGCACATTAAGAATCATAGAATTGTTAAGGTCGGAAAAGATCTTCAAGACCAGTGAGTCCAGCTGTTAGCGCAGAATACATTAAAACAATATTCGAACACAGCTTGGAAAACCTGTGACAACAGGCTTCTCTTATGAAAGAGTTCCCTTGGCTAGATATCAGTGCCACAGACAAGTATTTGTAGATACCATTTTCTGGATTAGGAAAACAAATCCCATTTTAATTATCATCAGCTTACTATCCAACATGATACCTTGGTAAGAAAATTCCAAATAAGTAAAGGGTTCTTAACGTGTTAGTAACTAGAACTTACCCCACAGAACCAATGCTTAATGCTGTCATTTTGTCTGGCACCACACACTTTTTGGCACTGTGCAGCAGGTATGAACGTGCCCATTTTCAAATTTAAATAGAAAATGCTTCTTCACCTTTTTATTTGTAGTCATATGGTTGCTATTTTAATAATTAAGGAAAAACCAAGATAAAGCTGGAAGTTATAAAATTTCGCATCTACTTTAACACAAAATTAGGAAGAAATACAATTCACTCTCAAAAATCAACAAGACATAGTCCTATGAAAAAGCAATGAGGGGCTGAGATTTGTGTTTAAGTCGTGTGAAAGAGTGTAGGTTGATAAAGGCTCCAAAAAGCACAGATATCCCTAACATCACAAGCTGTAATGATGTGTTAACCTTGGTGACAGTCAGAAGAGAAGGGTCAAAGGTTCAGCTGGCTTCCCTGGGGGGAATCCTTCAAGGTGAATTTGAGACTCATTGACAGGGCAGCACAGTAAAACTGACACTTCAGTCTGAGAAATGTACATGTTACAAAGAGGAAGAACTGCCTTTTTCTTGAACTTGCTATTCATAGCAGTAGGAAAAATGGACTTTGTGGAGCTGGTTAAAGTAGGAAGAACACAGTTTGCTACCAGGTGAGATCCTAAAAGAGAACATTTTTAAAGATTACTTGTCTTTTTGAATTGAAAATAATTATCAGAGCAGGCTTGCTGTTCAATTTATTCTGGTTGCTCCAGCTACTCTTAATTTTGCGTATTTTAGAGGTTATTTCCCCATGTCCTACTTAAAAAGGTTCAGATTGCTAAAGTCTCTCCTCCTGCTGAAAAACCCATTACAACTACCTACCTTTATTAACTTCAAGAATAACAGATACAACAGATGACCTCTTACAACACCAAAACCTCCTATTATCAATGACAAAAGCAGAGTAACAGTTGTCACCGCTGGCTGCATAATTTCTAATTATCAAGAATGACAATGCAAAAGATACAGGCAAGACATGGGAATTTCCTTAGCAGAAAGTCTCATTAGAACAAAAATTTAGAATCCATATGCAATATGTCCACAAAACTCCAGCTCAAATACCTTAAGTAAAATACCTTAATGACATACAAGTCAATAAAAACAAGCGAAGCAGTAACAACATTAGCAGCAAAAAAGTGAAGAATGTAAATTTATTTAGCACTTCAAAAAGAGGATTCTCTCTTGCTATAAATTATACTATATACTTTCTTGGAAAGTATTAGTCTCAGGAAAGACAATGGTAAAACACACTGATTTCAGTAAGGCCAGAATTCCACTCCAAGATGTGTGCAAAGACAATTTTAGTGAAACATGCTAACCATGCAAATTTCCCAGGAGTTATAATCATGCAAAGTATCTGCTCTGTAGGCATTCCTAAATTATTACAAACCCCTGAGATCCTTGAATGCAAGGGACAATAATCTCAAAACCACTCTGACACTTCAGCATATAGCTTGAATGATAGAGATGTTTTCTTTATAATCACAGAAAATCTCCAAGTATTTGTAGCTGGGCTAGATCCTGCAAGTATTATACAACCACAAACACCTGGAGTGGAGCATGGCCTGAATATGAAAGTGAGGATATGATTCTACTGTTTTGGCTACCAAAAAGAGCCTATTTATGATTTAGGATGCAATAACACTTTTCAAGGTGGCACAACACAGCTTTGTTGCAAGTGTCAAGCTGCTTTGCATGTATGAAACAACTCAGGCCCACAACTCACGAAATGCTGAATAAGAAGAACTGAGAAACTTCAAGGCTTACCCAAAATCACACATGCAGATCGCAGCAGCCCAGAAATCTGCTCTGCTTAGCTTGCAGACTCTCTACCTCAAGGCAATCTTTCGTTTACTGCACAATAATTTTCTCTGTAGGAAAAGGTTTTGCAGCGCACTTCTAGAAATCACATTGCAATGACTGAATAGTCTCATGGCAAAAACAGACCTTCTGTGATTCTGTCCAACGTACAGGTCTGCCAGAGAGCACAAACACTCATTTCTGGAATACCTACTCTGCACCACGGAACTGCTTCAATCAGGGACCTGCAGCTTCTGTGGTAACACTTTACCCTGAACAAGCAATTTATTTTTTCCTTCTTGATTTTCATTAGATCTTACTCCAAGAGAAATGCTCAAACTGAACACCACAATTCAAAGAAGTCCTAAGAGACAAATGATTTCATATGAATGGGGAGAGCAAGAGGTGCAGAGTTTGAAATGTGAGGCGTGCTGGAGGGAACCCCAAGCCATCTTTCACTTTCAAAAACTGGATGTACTGAATGGCATAGACACCTTGGAAAACAATGATGCAAAAACCCTCCTCAAACTTACAGTTAAGAGATCTTGATTCATCATCCTTTTGTTCAAGGAACCAAATTTCGTGGTTTGTGAGGGAAGGCAAATTACTTAAGTATAAATATCTCTATGGCTAGTTTCAAAATTCAATATATTCCATTTGCCAGTAGAAATACTTTGAGATATACACCAGGAAAGCATTTCACTTTCTAATGCTTTACTTTTTCAACAGCATTGTCTTCCCTGCCAAATTTGTGGGGTTTATTTACTCTTAAACTTACTCACTTTTGCCCCTCTTCTCTCTGTGTTATTTATTCTCCCCTGTGGAGTCAGAACCAGGAGGCCGAGCAGAGGCAAGCAGACAACTGACAACAGCAGCAGACAGAGGCAAAAGCAAAGCTGCTGAGTTAGAAAAAATCAAGATGAGTATAAATAGATCCAAGTATAAATAACCACCCACACTTCCACTTTAAACAAAGGAACAATCTTCATGCGACCATGTGCCAAACAGATTCTTGTTAGATAATGATTTTTCAGAAGGAAAAAAAAATCAATTAATTGCTCAGCGCAGCATGAGTATTAGCAAGAATTATCCTACAGCTAGATAAAGAGAGAAAGCAGCTTTTTTTTTTCCCTTTCCCTTTTAAGGAGGACAACCTCAAGCAGGCAGACTTGGCCCTGCATAGTATTACACAGGAGTCTGGAATAACACCCTGCAATGTGTGTGTGAATCCCACACTACTGCACATGGTAAATATCTGAACTTGGCAGTAAGTAATTGTGAGTATATTATTACCTGGAGAGAGAGAAGTACTCTGTTGGGTTGAGGAAACCCAAGAACTGAAAAATTATTATTTTTGAAGTGCTGTGATTTGGACTAGACTTTTCATATAACCAGAAGCATCACAGGAAACTCAGTAAGGCAAAACTATCCAAACAAAGTGAAATAAGCAAAAGTGAAGTTGACAGAACTTCCAAAAAGTAGACCAAAAAATCAAAGCAAACCAAACAAGAAGCTCTAATCACTTACAGCTGTTCAAGGCTTCAAAAACGGGCACTGTTCTTCTCTACTATTTTTATTCTGCATTTTTCTTTTGATTATGAGAACATAATATGTGCAAACTCAGCACACAGATTGTTGAGGTTTTATTAAACATGCTTTTAGAGTTAGTGTCATTTTTACTTTACAAAAGTAATTCTTAAAATAAGCATGATACACAATAAAGTCTCAGTTAGCAGTTATCTGATATTTAGATTTTAAGTGACAACATGTGGCTGCTGTGGTGTGCAAGCAACTAGGAATATCAAAAATGCCAAGTACAATCAAATTTATAAGGTCCACTAGAGACTTTCAAGAACAAAAATGTACCTTTTTTATTTTTTCTCTCTCCCATCCCCCAAAATGGAGAGGGTTTCAGTGTTTGGAAAAGAATGAACACAGTGAGGAGCTGGGTTGCTTCATTTCACTGTACAGACTTGCCACAAATAATACACTGATTTCTGCAGGATATCTGTTTATTAGAAGGTACTTCATGCTTTACCAATAGAAATATCTCTGTATTAGAGTATAAAATAAACCTCAATACAGTAAAAATAAAGGCTGATAGGTCCAGGAGTCTGCCTGAAAGAACCTTGGAAGGCAGAAAATTTGTAGTGCTGTTCTGCATATTTGATCTGTAGGGATCCTAAGTCCCATGTCCAGTGGAATCTCCTCCGAACACTTTTTCTGCCTGTACACAGGTTGCCCACTTCCCACTGTGAGCCCTAATGTTCGGTGTGTCAGACTCATAAAAACCTCTGAAAGCCTAATTTTTTTCAATATTGCTTTGCCACTCATTGCTTTTGCTCCTGAGAAGGAATCAGAGGCAGTACCGCAGTCACTAAGGGGCTGGAGAGAACAGTGCTTCCAGAAATGGATTTTTAACTTAGAGGAGGATATCCACACTCTACATGTAAGATCTCTCTGCAGCTGATGAAGGGAGGGGAAGGGAAGAATTAGCTTTCTAAGCCCAGTCTTCATCTTTATTGTCTGTAATACAAGCAAAGGCTCCTCTCCTGACTGCTTAAAAAAACTAACCAAACAAAAATGTTTCTTTTTCATTAGGAGAATAAAATGAATGAAGAAATAATTTCCCTCCCACATCCTTTCTTCATCTCTCTTATTCATCCAAAAAACCCCCAACAACGAGACTGTCAGCCAAACAAAACAAAGAATTTACTTTCTCAGCATAATAAATCACCTTTGCTCCTAACCATCCAAATCATAAAGTCCTACACACCCTGGATAGCTCAAGTAACCTAGTCTGAGATAACAACCACCTGGCTTTTTATTATTTTTTAGGGAGAAGCTTCCCAGACACCATTTCTATAATTTCATATGGTCCCAGAGGTTCAAAACTCTCAATAAGCCATTTTAACAAGAAAATCCTGATAGTCTAATATCTAGGCCTGTGAATGTCCCAAAACCCAGATATCTAACACATACTCTATTTGCTGCAGGCATTTATTTTCTTTTACTATCTAGGTCATCAGTTCATGACTAGGGACAAAAGAAATCCGTAGAGAATTTAGACTCAATGAGAAGTTTTCAAATTCTTTTAAGTCCACAGAGTATCTGCAAAAGAGCCCCATTCTTCTTGGCTTTACTTTCACGAATGAAAGTAGAAATAGGTCTAAAATAAAGCTGACCGTAAAAAATACACTTATTTCACATTAAAGGAGTACTTTTCACTACTGCTGGGTGAAACAATACTGAGAAACCATAGTTATGCATGTCTAATGCTGAACTTTTTAAGTGGTGAGAAGACAAAAATAGCTGGAGCAAAGGACATCATTGATGCAAAAGAACATTTTTGAAAGTTGAGAGAAAAACCAGAAGGAACAGATACTCTTACAGCTCTAGGGTCAAATGGGAGCAGCAACAACTTGGTTTAAAATGCCAGCAAATGAATGACCATAGGAGCCTTTTAATCTAACACTGAATTATGATGAGTTTTAATTCCAGTACTTTTGGTTAGTGTGAACACAGCCTATAAATCTGATAACGTCATACAGTGGATTACACTACTACCAGGCATGCCCTTGGGAACAGAGGAGGTCAGTTTGGTTCTAAATGCAAAATCTAGTCCCTGTGATAGCCAGCACAAACCTACAGACCCTGGTGTTCTCCTCAGTCCACAGATGTTTCACGCTGGACCACTTTTTGCCCTGTGTCATGACGCTCCTTCCCTTTCCCCTAATTCCAGAGACCAACATTATTCTTCGGAGATGTCTGCTTGGAAGAAATATCACATCAAGTGTCGACCTATGCATGGTTTACCCTATCCAGCACAGAAGATTTAGGGTTAGTAAAGAGCCATTTAAACCAATTAAAACAATTCTGGGCATTGAGCATGACCCAAAACACTTGAGACTGATGGGCTTTTTCCTCACCATTTCCTTACAGCACATGCAGAAAGCACCTCATCCCCCAGAGAAGCATTCGGGACTGTTGACTCTAAGAGCTGCAGAGAAGAAGGGAACATCCACAGGGGCATTTTCAGGCCGCTTGCCTTGGTTTGGCACATGGATGGAGACGTCAAGCTCCTTTCCCCTCGGTGCCAGGGGAGCTGTGTGGCCGTGTTAGCCCCGTGCGCTGCTGGCGCGCTCGAGCCAGTCTCGCAGCAGGGCTCGTTAGCCCGGGCTCGGCGCCGCGTTAACCGCTGCCATATGGCTGCCGGGCGATCCACAGTGAGCCGAGAGCCCACGTCTGCCTGACAGCATCTGCACGGCTACGCTCCTTCAAATGGCAAACCTGAAATGCAAGCTGCCAGGGGAGAATCCTGTAATAGGTTAGGGTTTCCAATCCACACGGACACGTAGGATTCGAGCTCTCGCTCTTGGCAGCTGTGGTCAGGGCTGGAAAATACTCGTGGATGTGTTAGGGATGAGAAGTTTTGTTTCAAAGAGCCGGGTCTAAAAAATGAAGTGAGGATGGTCAGACTCCAAGTAGGATGGAAGAAGCGAAAGAGGAAAATGGATACAAAAATAAAAGTCTGCGTGATATTTCTCCACTTCATGTTAACCCAGGCTATTAATCAGGTATTTTACAACCTTCCAAGGTGAGTGCAGTCCTCTGCAGAAGGTAAGGTTTTTTAGGGCTCAGACAAAAACCCCACAAACAACACACAAAACGATGCGACAAATGATAATCAAAGATTAATGTACCACTGGAAAGAGCTTAGCTATGCCTATGACAATAAAAAAATCTTACATGGGAAGTAGCAGTGTAGCAGAAGATACCCTGAGAACCCTTTGTCTTAATAGAGAGTGGTTGCGCAGCTGTGGAAACCTGAGTGGTTTAGACATGGCAGGGGAAGAGGCAGGCAGAATTGAGGGGAAAAACAGGAAAGGTGTCCTCATGATAAGGCAGGAGACAGCACAAGCACTTGGCATGGAAAAGAAGGGAGAGGTGACCCAGAAGACAGATTTTGAAAGATTTGTGGAATCTGGAGAGCAAAGAGATTTCAGCAGGAGCAACACAGACCCTTGAAACAGAGCTTTAAGTGTGAACACAGAACAACAATGTCGCATTTTGGAAAAACCAAGGGGAAGAACCAGCAGGATTTAGAAGCATTCTCACTATCCTCTGGGACAGCTGTGTGGTTCCAAATTATTTTTCACAATTTTTTACATTTTTTTTCCCTCTTGAGGTGCCAAGTTAAGCTGTGTCACCTGGGGAACTAATATTAAGAGCAGAAGAAATATCAATCAACAACAAAAAACTACTCTTAATCCTTGAGGAAGCCACCATTGCAGGGATCAGCAGATGAAGTAAAAAGAGAGGTAGAGTGGGAAGCCAACCCTCCTAGGGAGTAAGAAAAAGGACTTGGAAGAAAGGAAATTGCTGGGGGGCAGCAAATACATATTGGGAATCAGAAAAAAAAATACACTTCTCCTTCTAACCCTCTTGGGGCCTATAGGAAATTGCTGCTTGCCCTTTAATCTGCCCCAAAAAAGAAAAACAATTAAAATGAAATAAAACCCTGAACTGTAAGTCCTTGCTCCCTGCCTTCCCCTCACCCCCACTGCTTTGTGTGCTGTGCACCCAGGCCATGATCTCTCATGCAGCTCTCCATAGCAGAGACAATATCACCATTATAATTACAGCTCCTACAGAAATGTGCATTCTTTTGCTGTGTATCTAAAATACATAATGTGGGGAAACGAAGGTGTTAAGAGATTAACCACCAATAAATTAATGAAAAAGAGAGGAGGCCAGAAGAAAAACCAAAGAGAAACGGAGAAGAAAGAAATAAGGATAAACACCTTGAATTAATTTGGAGTGGCACCGCAACAGTATGGTTTCTGTCAGGAGCATTGCTGTAGTAATGGATTAAGAACGTTACTCCACACAAAACACCCCAACAAATTCAATCAGTTTTTGTTTCATTTCTCGATTCACCTCCCCACTGCAATTTTTCCCTGCAATTTAACTTTAGAAAGAAAGACTCTTTCCTAAAGAGCGAATTAATTTCTGCTCTTTCCACTGTTCCCTCCAATACTAACAACACTTTCTCTTTTCCTTTTTAACTGACAGTCATAGCAATTTCTTCCACTTCCTTTTTTCTTTCTTCTTATGATCAAGGTCATGTTGGGATCCACCTGTGTAGTTTTAAACTTGCCAAAGCACAACGGGGCTATGACTGGTCTCCACCAAGAAGAACGAACACACTTCTCGTCGACAATTCATCAACAAAAAAATTGGGGCAAACACATGAAACATGTTCCTGTGGATGGTACCATTAAGGAGGTTTTCCTGTCACAACAGAAGATCAGACGGCTTTGTTTTCACATTTTGTAAAAACATTTGCATCACTCACTCATGTAAAAACAGCATTGTGTAAGATGCAATAAATGCTGCGCATTTGTGATGTACTATTTAAGGGCCAGGAAAGAAGACGGAAATTGAAAATTTAAGTTGCAACTCATCTAAAATAAGACTGTAAGTCATTCAAAACTGTTGATGTCACAAGACAGACACACAAAAAAGGAACGAAAACCTGTATGCATTATTCATCTAGTAACTTTGATCTTTAAAGCTAAGAAACTTGAACAAGGAAAGATAAATGGCTTCTCAAACATTTTCTTTTAAAAATCAAATGAGGATGATTCAGGATAAATGAGAGATAAAGAGTTAATACGAAAGAGGGGGAAATTGCAATCACAGTGCTGCATGGAAGTTTCAATGCAAAGGCTTTGCTTTTTGTATTCAATTACAAAGGATTTCTTTCTTGGGTACCAGCATCCTTTTTCATGTATATGTAAAAGATTTTACCTATTAAAATTTCATGTTCAGTATGCATAGCTTTTTTCTTCTACCACCTATACCATGACTTGATGTGAACAATTAGGAAGCTTTCTGAAGCATGGGCTACTACTGGTCATGGGGCAGGAACAGACCCAGCTGTGAAATCCTGACCTCCAAACCAGGCTCAAACATCAGCTTGGTCTGGAGCTTATGCTAGCTATGTATACTTTCTTGCACTGGGAAAGCACTGATAATTACAGGCACTCTGACTGCCTCCTGATTTCACTGAGGCTTAGTCAATTATATGCAGGCATTGCTGCTAAAATATAAGACAAATTGATAGATCCAAAAGCACATGGAGGTTGCCCTGTCTAGATGGGAGAGTCACAAAATCCTCTGTGAACAGTCTGCGCTCCTGAGAGCCTGTAATTATTGCCAGTTTTTGCCTAAAGATATGCTCAAAGGCCCTACCACCTTGGTTAGATTACTGATGTCAGCATCTTATAGAGAGGCAGTTGCATTTGGGATTCACAAAGAAGACAGAGCAGCAACACAGCTCCTTGAGGGAGGCTCTGAGCAAACCTAACACAGGCAGACACCACCGCAGCCATCACAAATCACAGCACACCAGCCATTTCCAGCAACAGCAAAGCCCAGGGAAGAATGCCTTGACTTCACAGCATGCTGCAGCAGGGTTTGCTTATCTGAGCTTCCAAATTGTTACCTCCACACAAGCAGATATCACTAATCAGATGATAGAGCTAGACAGGCTGGGTGGATGCGAGCACACGCTGTGATATGGAGGAAATGGCTGGGGAATGAGGTGAAAATTTCATGGCGGGGGGTATGTAGGAAGGCAGTGGGAACACCACTTGAAAAGCAGTGGGAAGTTTCTGGGGTACGGCAGGAAGATGGGTGAGAAGTGAATGGAGGCACACTGAATTCAGAGGCTTACAAGCAACCAATACTCACTGTGATTACTGCGAGTGCCTGAGCAAGTCATTGCTAATGGCACTCCCAGCTACTGACACTCTGCCAACTGCATCCAGACAAAATACATTTGGAAAGACCAAACCCGGTGATTACAGCAGTCAGCAGAAACTACACTGATTGCACTTCCTCCTCGGCCCGAGGGAATGCAAACTTACAGCTTTTGGCACCAAGGCGACACACGTGGCTACGTCCTAATGACACTGTGCTGCCATGCAAAGAAGATGGCTAGACTGATGGGGCTGGGAGCAGGGCTGTTTCTGGCGAGGATGCCTGGAAGCCAGGAGCCCTGGCCTAGATCCTTGCTCCACGCAATGGGCGGGTCTGTGAACTTCACCAGTGCCAAATGTGTAAACACCACGAACAGCTGGAAACAGAACCAGGAACTTCCCCACCCTGGTGCGCTCCCTTCTCTCTTGCTCACGGACAAGACCTTGCACCTTCTTTCTCCACCAAGTCTCAGCTCCAAGAGGAGTGCCACACAGCCTCTCCTAGTGCAGATGGATCAGATAAGAAACTGGAAAAATACATTTGAGCTTTACACTGTTTGCAGTGAGAAATTAGAGCTATTCACCGGTTTGAGCTGAGGCACTCCTTTTTAGCTATATATGTATTACAGGAGGGATTCTTGATTCCACAGTAATTGCAGGAGAAGAATTAACTACATGAGCACAGAATCACTCAAGTTCTGCTCTGTCCTCATGATAACTGTTTTTCAATTCAATAAATTAAGCTAAAGGTAAGCGTTTGCTTCACAGGCAAGACTGTTCCAGCTTCATGTGTAATATTTGGAGAGGGATTAGCCAGATCAAGCATTTGCTTTCATAACATGGTGTAAGGAAATAATGTTGAGCCCCAATGCACTGAGAAAACTGTTTATAGACAACACAGTCAAGAATAGAGAGAAAAAATATTTTGGTGATGATTCTCCATCAGGTGCACCCAGTAGACATTTGTGCACTGAAGAGCCTACACCAAGTCTCTAAAACTGAGCACTACTGGGAGAGCTGTGCTCAAATAAAATGTCTGCTTCTATAATCCCCTTCACAGATAGCTCTGCCCTCACCCTTAACTTTCATTTCCTGTTTGTTCCATTCACTAGTTTATAACGTGAGACATGCACATTTTTTTCTCTTCAAAGCGCATTTATTTGCCCCACAAATGGACCAAAAATATGAGAAAAATGATTTTTATTATCTCACCTACATAAACACATTGATTTCCTTAACTCTACCCATGACAAAATAATATTTTCTTCTTATTGCATTCCTGAGGAAGTCATGCCATACCTTGTACCTTATTTATCTGCTATTTAGCTACAACTTTTGCTTCAAATTCTCAGTCCAGAACAGAGCTTCCAGCTCTGTTTCTCTGGCACTCTTAGTACTCATTCTGAAAAGTCCAGTTTTTCTGACGCATAGATGACACTGTCACCTATGTGTGGAGAAGGAAAAAAGCTTCCAACTATTAAAAATAAGGTTGCTTCATGAAGATATCATCTTTTTGAAGAAAGTCTAGATATGAATAGAAAAAGAAGTGTCAAGCATCATGCCGTACTCAGAAGAAGTATCGTCTTAATGTTTATTTTAAATCTCTTGTCAGAAAGGAAAGCATTAATATGAAATGCTTCTAACAGTCTTTGACACTTACAGAACTCTTAAAATTGCAATGAGTCAAAGATCAACAAACCTGTAAGAATGAAAACAACTGGAAATGCTTTAGAAGGGGAGCCACCAAAGTTTTTTCATTTATTAAATGCCCACTGGTATTACATATGTATTGAACACCAAGACATACAGTTTGACATTTCCTGATCTGCTAATTTCATGGCTTAAAAAGAGGAAAGTCACACTTGTATTATGGAAATTTACTGAGTCAATCAAAATTTTGCTGCCACATGAAGGTAGGTGTTCATTTTATAGACAGATACTTAATTAAAAAAGAAAAGAAACCTGTCACTTAAAACCCATCAATTTCATCCTTATTTCAGCTTTTGTACTCTTTTAGGGTTTTTTTATTCCTGTTGCCAAACTGAAATAGAAATGCCTTTAAGGAGATGAATGAACAGAAATGGAATAATTCTAAGTCAGGTTTCACAATTAGCATTTCATTCCCATCTGCCCTTTAGCAAGTTGTCCATTCCTGGTCCCAGTCCCCCCTCCCCTCCCAGCCGCCAGCAAGATCATACAGATGGTTACTGCAAAGCTGTAAAGAGGTACATCTGAGTGCATATTTATCCGCTTGGCAAGATCCTGCTACAGCTGTAAGACGATGCAAATCTGCATTACAATGCTGCTTCAGGCTCTCTCTCGCCTGAGCGAGGAAGCACCCATGATATCAAGAGTGCTGCTCAGGACAATGCCAGGCACATATGACATCAGTGGACATGGCTAAGCTGGGCTCTGGCAGCTCTCTTATTTACACCTCTGGAAAAAAAACCACTCATTTGTGTACCTGATACAAGTGTGTATCTACAACTACATCAAAACTCACTTCCATTTGTTTGTTTTTGGGAGGAGACGCTGATAACACACGATAACTCTGCCAGATGACATGGTGAAAGAACACTGTGTGGGTGAGTATTTGATACAAACACCAGAAAATAAAACCAAACTGAGGGGTTTTATTTCATCCTAAGAGCAGCTTTAATGACTACAGGTGACACCATCAGTCAGTGATAGCTACTCTTGTTCTGGGTATCTCTTTGTTCCGGCAGCTGGAACAGTTTTCACGTATAACAAAGGAAATGTTGCCTTAATAGGCAACACCTGAGAATCCTTCGAGAGAATAAACTATAGGAATAGAAAATGCAAGTTTAGAAAGAGCTTCCTGGGGGAAAAAAAAGCCACAGGTAGCACTGGAATCTTCTCTTTATCTCAGGTCAATTGACTTGTCACGGTTGGAAGGAGATTTGAAAAGGAAATTGCAATTTCTTAGCAAGTATGATTGGAGGAATAGAGTTAATAGCCAGCAATCAGTATAGGTTGGGTAGGGTACTTAAAAATTTAAATGTATGCATACGCCACAACTGCAGAATGCCTGAGCTTTGTCTTGTTTGTAAAAAATAAATGGAATAACAGGCAATTTCAATCTCAAACCAAAATGGTAATTTTGTACTTAGGTTGCTGGGGTCTAAGCAATTTTATACTTAGGTTGCTGGGGTTGCTTTACACTTCCATTAAACATTTCCCTCATTTCAGTATGTGATTGAGGCATGTAAAATGGTATGTGCCTCTGATCTTGCTTTACACTAGTAATCTTTCCAGTACCAACAGGATGGTATGTGCTTCCAGATGATACAGTTTCTCTCCTGTGGAAATATGTTTCTTGTATCACCACGCTGGCAGCAAATAAATGATTTTTGAACTCCATTTTTCACTGCCATTTCTTCAAGACATTTAGGCTCACTAGCTTATTGTGTCACATGTCAAAAACTAAAAAAAAAAAAAAAAAAAAAAAAAAGGTAGTTTTCTGATTTGAGAAGCTGCTTTATCCACTCCTGAAGAGTTGTACCCTGTATTCAGCAAGCTACAGATACAAATGAGTATGACAACACCTCTAATGAGAAAACAGATTTGAGATGGCAAGATAAGCCCTTATCTCTCTAAAGAAATGTGTGTATATCCCCAAACTCTTTTATCCCTTCTAATACAACGCACAACTTTTCTGCGTGTATTATTTTCAACAGAATTACAAAAGAAGATCTCACCAAGACTACTCGTAGTTTCTCTTTCCAACCAAAGAAGGCAGATATTACAGGTTGCAGAAATTTGTAGGTGGATGAAAGGTAAGAAAATTATAGGACAGTGAAGAGTATAATGAATTTCATTTCCACAAGCTTCTAATTCTTCTGAGGAAGAGAAGAACATAGGTTTTGCACAGGCCTCTTTAACAAACAAATGCATACCCTGCAATGAAGTACTAGGAGATGAGAGGTTACATTCCAAGCTAAATGCAAGCTAGCCCTTGCCTGTGAGGCAAGGAAAGGACACATCCTAGAAAGGATAGCACAGCCAGATGTCCACGTGCTCAAGAGACATGTAATTTTAGATCAGTTGATTCTTGTGTTGCTTGGAAAAACTTTTTATACTTACTGTAATTCTCTCATCTTTGTCATCTAGAGGGGTACCATCTTTCTTCCATGATATAGTGGGTTCTGGGTGACCTCTTGGGGGCTGGCATTCCATCACTGCAGGCTCCCCCACAGCTACCATGACATCTGATGGATTTTGTCTGAAGTCATCCCGTAGAACTGAAAGAATAAAGACAATGAAGAAAAAAACTTACTCAACAATATACTAATGGCACAGAGAAGTGTTTTGTATTGGCCTTTAATGGTTCCTGTTGTCACTGTATTTTACATTAAGGAACAGATCAGTTAATCAAGAGCTTGAGAGGGGACTTTTTACAAGAGTGTGTTGTGAGAGGTAAAGGCTTTGAACTGAAAGAGGGCAGGTTAATATTAGTCGTTAGAAAGAAATTCTTTATTGTGAGAGTGGTGAGGCCCTGGCACGGGTTGCCCAGAGAAGCTGTGGATGCTCCATCCCTGGAAGTGTTCAAGGCCAGGCTGGATGGGGCTCTGAGCTACCTGGTCTAGTGCAAGGTGTTCCTGCCCATGGCAGGGGGGTTGTAACAAGATGACCTTTAAGGTCCTTTCCAGAACAAAACATTCTATGATTCCTATCACAGTTGAAGATGGCACAGTATCTTCTGCTCAGGTAGAATGTGACTTGGGGTGAAGCCTTGCTGAGGTTGCTTTCTGTCCCTTTCTTCCTGAGACACAAGGTCAGCCTGCCAGTAACCCAGAGGTTTATGGTTAAAGACTGGCCACTGGCCATACGAATTGTACCCATCCCTGAATTTATGGCAAAAATTAATGAACTAACGAAACTTCCCAGTTCTTTGATGACATTACAAATCACTAAACATTGGCCCAGCCTTAGCCAAACTCATCTTTGCAATTCGGCTTGTGCCTTTTTAAAGCAAAAATATTAAAAATCTTTCCTGCTCTCTGGTAGTCATCACTTAGCCAAAGCCAGGACCATATTCTTTATTTAGAAGTCAATTTTACACAGCTTCTTTACACAGAAAGAAATATTTTTATTGCCGCTTCATTACTAGAATTTGTTCTTTCTCATCATTTGGCCAAGCCCAGGCCTAGGAAACTCTAGTTTCCTCCAGTCATCCACTATGAATTTTACCAATAGCTGTGTGATTATTTTTCTTTCTGGGAGAGGAGAGACATCATACTGTGCTCAGCAGACCACTACACAGGGACACGGTTTAACAGAATAATGGCATTCCTAAGCCTTGCCAAGTAAGTGGCATTAGGTTTAATCTAAAAATAAATAACTCAAATGATAACAAATATAACATTCTAGTCCTCTCCACTGCCGTTCCTCCATCCACACTGAACAAAAGAGAGGGTAATGGAAAAAGCACACTACAACCAAAGGACTCCCAGGATTTTTACAGAGCTGTATGTCACTCTTGCTACCTGCAACAGTCTTGTGTCAACAGTAAATAATGCCAAGAAGCTACAACAAAAAATACATATATATTCCCCAAGCAACGGACCCCAGATACACGGACATCCACTACTGAACAGGGGCTTGGTTGTTAATGCTGCTTCAAAGGGAGGTGAGATTTACTGCCAGCTGTTAAGGAATGTGGCTGTTCTTACAGATTTGGCAGGTACAGTGCTACCACCAAATCATCCCTCTCTGTAACATCCTTCATGCTGGAAAGGCCTTCTAGAATGGTCTGAGGACTAATGGGTCACCTGCTTTGGGACAGAGGTATATATACCTTCCTCACACCTGCTTTTATTATAACGTAATACACGCCAGGGAAAGCTCCACATAGATACAGAAGTGTAGGCAGGGATCAAAAACAATAAATAAAGAATATTTTGCCACTATTCTAGAAAAAGGACATAAATTCCAGAAGTAACAAAGAAAAGTTGTGTGTCAAAAAGACTTAAGTATAGTACTGATCTCACCAAACATTTGAATTTACTAATCCCCTTCCATACTGAAACACTCACATTTCTAATATTTCAGTTCAATTATTGAAATTTCTGGATGCCCTGGAAACAGTATATACTGATAAAATGTCTGCATCAGTTTAACAATACAAACCAATAGAACAGAATTATAGGACTTAAAGAAGAAATTATAGAATAATTTAGATTGGAAGGAACCCCTGGAGGTCATCAAGTCTACAACAACAAGATGCTCTTGAATGAACATGTTCTCTTGGACAGACTAGGTCTCTTGAGCAGACCTAGTGTAGAGAGTTTATTAAAAAAACAACCCAAAACCCAACCCAACAAATAAAACATGTACCTATTGCTTAGTGTACAAAAGCCTGAGAAAGCATGCTCCAATTAAGATCAAAGTGTTTCTTTCTCTAAAAAGCAAAACTCATGGATATTTCCCTTCTATGAACATGGGTAAAATTTAAAGTATTTTCAGCCATAATGACATGTTTTTAAAAAGGGGAATGATGCAATTTTTAGTTATTCAGAAAGGTAAGTCAAAAGACCAATCCTTTAAGTTCCCTTCTGCTTTCAACAAAACTTAATAAAGTCCAACCCACGTTCTCTTACATCTTCCTTACTACATTCCCCTATATATTAATGCACCAAAATTGCACTTCAAATTAATTTTTGGTTATAGAAGTGTTAAAACACTACTCACATATACTGAAAACATTAAATATCTTTGTTCTGCTTATAATGAATGTGGTGTTAACAGCCAGAGACGATTTCTTGTGTTCCCAAGCAACCCTCAAGCCATCCAGACACATGGATCACTATAAATCATGTAGTGCAAGTGGATCGCTGGACACTTCTTCTATTGAAGCCCAAGATTTTTTTTTCTATTTAATACTTTAGAGACTTAATCTGGCTTGGAGCCACTGATCATATTATTACTTCTTCTCCCCC
>VZTE01000365.1:3047402-3098340 GCA_013397775.1 Eulacestoma nigropectus | reverse complement strand
TAAAGAAGACACAGAAGTTGCCCTAAGTTACTAACCCCTCCCTCCCACAGACCCAGTTCCCAGTGCCAACAGCACATGAAAGTGCAGAAGAGTTTGCTACGACACAGTTCTATTGCAACACAAAAAAGGGGTGTTTTGACCATGAGTAAGAAGCCTCTTATTACTGCTGAAGATTGTATCACTTGGATAAATTTAAGATACATATAAAAAGAAGCAGCCTGAAGTTTAATAAAAATTAAATCAAGCGATCTTAATAAAGCGTAAGTGCTTTTCAAGTCTGAAAGACCTCATAAATCTAAGAGAAATGACTATAAGATAGCACCTCAGATGGCTTTAGCACCTTTGAAGCAACAAAGGAGTCCAGTACTTACATAATAAAACCAAATTACTTCTGTAATTTCTACACTCCTTAGTCTTATAATAGCTTTACAAGCATAGTACCTTGCCTGGAAACCAAGACCTTTCACAAATTAACCAGTTCTTAATAGAATGCCTAAGAGGACATCAAAGGTCCAGGCCACAGATACTTCAAAACAAGTATTTTTTTCCCATTTACTATGAATTATTTTGGCTCTAACATCACGTAATGAAATGCCAACAAAATGTAATCCATTAGAGATTACTCCACAGATAGTCATCGTAATTATTTTTGCAGCTGTAAAGTAGATGCATGCTCTGTTTTGTTTGCCTCAGGCCCTGGCAATCTTGCATGAAGTTATAAATCTAAAATTTTCATCCCTTACTGAAAAAACCTAATTTTTTCTTTGCTGTCCTTCATAGTCAAGACTTACTGTAAATTGAGAAAACATTTCCTTTTTAAGTTATATTAGAAGCATACTTTGCAATCCACTAAAGCAAATGCTTTCTGTCACCAAACGGTGAAATTTCACCTCTTACTACATACATGCAGCTGGAATGAAAAGTAGATATATCAAGAGGACATCTGCCTTTTCTTTTTTTTTTTTAAGAATCTTCATAGATGTAACACCCTCCTCCCCATTTCTGACAGACCTTGGTTAAGGTTTTCTAGCATTTTACCTAATATTTTCTGAAATACAATGAAGAATGGTTGTAACCATCATCACAGCACAGCTGGGACAACTCCATGATCTTGGTGTGTGAACGTGGGGAACTAATCAGGTTCAAAAGCAACTTTTGCAGCTCCACTTAAAAGTCAACTGCTCACACAACTACTTCATACTGTGTACTCTTCAACCCATTAAAGAGTTTTACTTTTCCCAGAGACTCTTTCTCAGAGAAGAAGGGAACTGGCAACCACTTGAGGATAAATTTTTATTGATAAGGAACATAAATTTTTAATGGTAAGTAGAGATTGCAACAAAACAGTGCTTTGCAAAATGCAGCACCTACTGCTTTTTTCTTCTTTGTTGCCTTCTATGAAAAAGAGTAGGGTGAAACGGGAGGAAGGTAGGCAGGATTTTTTTTTGCCTATATAAATTGTAGATAATTCAGAAAGATTATTGTTGCAGTAACCTTTAAATAACTGTGATTTGAAAGGGATATAGAAAACACAAGATAAAATAAACCAACCAGAAAGTTCTAGCCAATACTTGAAAAGAATGAATTTGTAAGGTAATTACCATCAGACATTGTGGCTATCATGCCTTAACAGGTGGTATCATTTAAGATCTGGAAATCAGAAAATTTCCTGAAAATTTTGATTACAGGTCTATTCTAGTCCAGACACCTCGTGCACACTTCAAAGCAGTGCAGCAAAATATATCTAGGATCCCTAATCAACCAAGATCTTACAGCCATGGTCACCCAGTGAACAGAGGAAGAGGGAAATTATGATGCTTATGGTACAAGTTTCTGAATCAGACCAAGGCAATTTTAATCCATTTCAATTCTTATAAAAAGGCATCACTCAGACTTGCTGCCCATTAACTCTCTTGCACTATCCCACACAAAACACATTATTTTGCAAGTCTATTTCTTAGAGAGAGACTGGTGAGCCAAAGTGTGACACAATTATTTAACGGAAGAGATCCCAACAAGCTCCACTCTCCCAGCAGGAAGATAATTTGAATCTTTCTTTGACTAGTAGCACAAGCCTCAAAAATGGTGGAAAAAGAAAGTGAAATAAACAGAAGAAATGCTCATCACATTTCTTTGAAAAACAACTAGACCTCAGCTAATGAGCAAGTTTCCAACAGGAAACAAAACCCCCCGACATCAAACAAGCTAAAGCTGAGCAACGCAACCTTAATGGCCTACAGCCCTGCCTTTTGGCTAATTTTGTTAAAAATTGTAATAGATTTTACATCTTTTTAATACCCACCAATTCTATTATTTTCATTCCTTTAAATATACAAAAAGTATTTCCGCGTTTCCCTTTTCCTCCCCAACAAATGAGCAGTATTTACAAACTAAGTTTTCACCTAATACTTCATCTGACTAATAAAATACGATGAACAAAACAACAAAAATGAGAGCTTGTTTTAAAAACCTATAAGATTAGGAAAACAGGATTCAGGAGGTTATATAAATCATCTAATCCCATGAAGCTGTAATCAAAGAGAAACTAATTATTGCTTAGTCAGGATTGAGCTGCTATTCAAAAGCAGAACTCTTCCTGTAATTTAGGATCAGCAATGATCCCTTTACCCCACTACCTACTGAACTTGTAATTCAAATTTACTGAGACACACCAGACATTTTTGGCATTCAAATATAAGATGGTTGTCAGTTGGAACAGTGCTTCAAACCAGGTGCTTAATTTTAATTACAACTAACTTAAGCATCAGCCAGAATTATGGTACCTTGTTTAAAGACTTTGCTGGCATGATATTTATACAGATGTCAGGATATAATTTTTAATACCTACATGCCACTAACAGGCAAGTGTTAGAGCACCTCATTAAGCAAAAAGAAACAAAAAAAAAGTATGCATTATCAAGTTTAAGTCAACCCATGTGTTACCATACAGTATTTTAGACCTAATTAAACTGTTACCTGGTTTGACCAAAAAACTTGATCATTTACAAATGAGAAACATTTTTTTGGAAGAGACCTCCCTAAAAGTCTCCACGCAGTCATAAAAAGTTAAAGGAAAAACTTATTCCCTGAAAAAATGCTTTCTTTTCCTTTCTGGAGCTGTTAAAACCAGGTTAACATTGGTGTTAACTAAAACAAATAGTCACTAAAATGGAACAGAAGGAGTAGGGCTATAAATAGTCAGAAATTACTGTTGTGATCATCTAACAAGACCACTCATGTGATGCAGGCAATAATTTTATGCAGTGGCCGAGACCAGCAGCGCCGTAAGGAACGCTTCAAAAGATGCCTACACTTCTACAAGGCTCCAAGAGGCTGGAAGCCTCAGCCAACAGGCCTAGGGCTCCTCACTTCCATCATTTCCAGGTCTCTTACGTTTCCTACCTTGCAGCACTTCGACCTCTGGCTACCCCTTGCTCAGTCAGACTGAAAGCCTTCTACAGGCAAGCAGATGCCAATCAGTTCAGTGTCCACATCTCTAATATTCCCTCAACCTTCTCTGAGCTTCAAAAACTACATGAGCACTGGACACGTGGCCACTGCTCCGACCACAGCACCTCTGACTGCACAGTCTGAGAATCCACATCAAACAGGCTCCCAGACAGAGGAGGCTGCTCATTGCAAAGAGGCTGATTACAAAGCAATGACCACCACCTGACATCATCACAGGAGAGATCTATTTATAATCCTCGGCCATATATTTACGACAACACATTCAGCATCATGTATTCATACAGTGCTGTCCTGCTCTGCTTTAAACTCTGCCCATTAGCAAACCCTACCACCTCAGAGTCTGAGGAAACAAAAGCGCTTTAAAATCAAATGGCTTTTTGCTTAGTAGTCATATGTATTTGTATGAGTTAGTTCAGAACTTTACCTGGGTCTACGTAATTGACATCACAACATTACATATATTTCTATTTCAAGACCTCCTTCAGTGAAAGGAAACAACTATTAAAACCCCTCAGTAAAACAACTGTTTTTTCTACTTTATTACCACTGAGATAAACTAATTTAGTTTAAACAGCTGGTTCATAAATACTTCCTCCATGATGTCACTATGAAAGAAACTGAAGGGTTAATGAATGCAAGAAAAGATTTCCAAAGGCCTTTCTTTTAGACATTGAAACAATTTAAGATCTGCCCTTTATTATTATGCTTGTTCTCATATTGCCAAGGATTTATTTTTAAATTTGAAATTGCACCACTTTTAAGATTTTGGTAGACATTGTAAGAGGCATGTAGATATTTTAACAGTAATTTAAATTTGGAAGAGTTAAGAGTGCTGAAAAATAGCATTTACCTTGAATGAATGAAAAAGAATTACTTAAAGAATTAAAGAGTGAATATACACAGAATGCTTTAGTTCAGAAAACTTGCATTCCTACTACCCAGAAGAGAAATTCAGAATTTCCAGCAATGGGAAATTGCCTATTTCTCATGAAACATGCAGATCTGCTAAAGATTTTACTGAATCTTGTACCACATTCTGCTGTAAGAATGTTAACAGATTAAAGGTGTCAGAAAGCAGCATTAAGTTCACGTTACCAGCCTATGTAATTTAGTACTAACATTATTAGTACCACCTGGTTGATGATACCAGCAGAGAGCACCGACAGTCAAAGCAACAAAAAAACATGGCTTTGTTTTAGCACTGCCAAATAGATCCAAGACAACAGAGTTAAATATAGGTGATAGATGTACAAAACAGCAGCAGTGAAACTAGATCTCACTTCTAAAATGTTAACAAAATGTACTGTCTCCATTACTGTAACCTTTAAGCTGTTTTAAAACAGATTTCTCTCTAAAGAATTATGTTTTTGATTGCCTTTTTGCTGCCCATTGAAAAAGGACCTGGGGGTGCTGGTTGACAGCAGCTGAACATGAGCCAGCTTGTGCTCAGGTGGCCAGGAAGGCCAGTGGCACCTGGCCTGAGCAGGGAACAGAGTGACCAGCAGGAGCAGGGCAGTGACTGTCCCCCTGTACAAGGCAATGACGACGCTACACCTTGAATCCTGTGTCCAGTCTTGGGCCCTTCACCCCAAGAAGAACACGGAGGGCCTGGAGTGTGTGCAGAGAAGGGCAACGGAGCTGGGGAAGGGTCTGGAGCACAAGTCTGATGAGGAGCAGCTGAGGGAGCTGAGGGGGCTCAGCCTGGAGAAAAGGAGGCTCGGGGGGGACCACATCACTCTCTACAACTCCCTGACAGGAGGGTGTAGCCAGGTGGGGGTTGGGTTCTGCTCCCAGGTAAGAAGTGACAGGAGAAGAGGAAATGGCCTCAAGTTGCACCAGGGGAGGTTTAGGTTGGGTATTAGGAAAAAGATCCTTCACTGAAATGGTGTCCAGACATTGGAATACGCTGCTCAGGGCAGTGGTGGAGTCACCACGCCTGGAGGGATTTAAAAGATGTGCACATGTGGCACTTGGGACGTGGTTTCGTGGTGAACTTGTCAGTGCTGAGTTAACAGCTGGATTCAATGAGCTTAAGGGTCTTTACCAACCTAAACCATTTGATGATTCAATACAGCATCATCAAATTAGGATCTTCATATCTACTGAAGGTTAATAATTACCATCTCTGGAAAAGTGTCATTCCCTAAGACACTCAGCAATACATATCAGCAAATAAAAGACCAGCCTGCTTCTAATCCATTAAAATAGAAGGAAATCAAGGACTGCACCAACTGGATCACATATTTAAAAGGTGCTGATGGCAAATACAAGTCATATGATTGAATCAAACAATATGTTACACTGCAAAAGCAATTAAATATTTAGGCATTTGGCAATAAACTTATGACTGCATAGAAAGACTTTAAAATAAATATATTTATTGTCATTCGTTACTATCATTAAAAAACTCACAACTGTTAATAGAAAGAAAAGGCATGCTCAAGAAGCAGGCTCAAAAAAAAAAAAAGAAAAAAAGAAAGACTTCTGTAAAAACCATTGGCTGGAAGTTACTGAAAATCATTACAAAAATTTATGGAAACCACTCAGAGTGTCTGAATTTATTCCACTCATTTAAGATTTGGGCTTTAAGTACTGCGTGGAATCTTACTGGGCAACATAGCTGTCAGACAGTAATAGTATTTCCACGTGTGGAAAGGAAATTGTAAATGGATTACATGATGAATTGAGAATCAATTAAATGGCCAAATCTGATAAGTCGTATAAAGAGTAATTTTAACTCCTGTGAGAAAGGGTAACTGACAGGCCTCAGAGAGCATGCTGCAGCACTGGGAAACCTAATTAAATCCTGAAGGATCTGTGATGCCTCAGGCACACAGCTCTGAGAGTATCCCTTAGGTTGATTGAAAATTGAAAATAGATAAGGAGAAGAGACCTAATTATTAATTTGACTGACTGTGTAGGAAAAGCAATCCCTCTCAACGTCTTCCACGTATTATGCTCCAGGACAAGGCATCTACTACCTGTAACTAAGAATTTACCTCCTGGAAGAATAGATTCATTTCTACAAACCTCAGAGATTATTTCTCTTCACTTGTCCTAAATATTAAATATTTTCAGGTATTTTCTGGTAGTAGTAGTAGTAGTAGATTTTGCATTTTGTTTTGGGGTTATTTGAATCATGCTGGATTACAGACAATATTTTCAGCATGACTAACACAGAATGTTTCCAAACTTATGGACACAAACCAAGGGGATTTAGACACAGCTCAGCCAAGAACTGTCTTCCAGACATCACAAATTAGTTCTCATAAGGCAAAGAAGGGTGTGCATCTTTAGATCCAAGGATTTGTCTGCATTCTGTAAATAATGATTTTTCTCTACAATCCAAACTAAGATTCTGATGTTTAGTTCACAAGCAACTGTTGGCTTCACTGGCCTTCCTTCAAATCAGATTACAATGGAGAAAAGGAACCCGATTAAGAGGCTGCAGCAAGATCCTGTCTTAGCCATCCAAATTACATCATAAAGAGATAACTGAAATCAAAGAAGAGATATAAGGACCAGACAAGGAAAGAGAAAAGGTGAGAAGACACTTCACCAAAACTCCAGTGTTTTCCTTAACTACTCACCAAACTTATTTCACAAGCAGAATAGAATTCTCTTTCACAAAAGAATGCAAGAACCAACCCAGAAATGCCTCTGTCATCTAACTCAGGATTCCATGGAAAAAAATAAAGGAATACAAGGTAGCAAGGACAGAAGCAAACACTCAGCCAGTTTTCAATGAAAGGTTTAAGTTACGATAGCAAATGAAGCTAGATTGCAATTGATTTAGAAGGTGTTGCTCTCAAACAGCAAGCTACACTGGCGTGTGTTAAGAAAAACTCTCTTCCCATAGTTCCTAAGATGGAAAATCCCTCAGTAGGCCAAATCAAGGAATCTCATTTGTTGCAACCTGTGCTGTTAAAATGGGAGAAGCAACTGCTCCAGAGGACAGGGGAACTGGCAGCACTGTTCCTGTAGTACAGGAAAGACTTAAATGTTGACCATACTTGTATGTTTGCTTATAATCCTCCTTTCACTCTAAGTCAAAAACTTATCAGAGGAGGTATCTGTAAAGAAATAAAGATTTCCATGCCCTTGGTAAGAATCTTCTGCCGTAGTTCTAAATCTGTATGTGCCCTATGTTAGTGTTCTGCTAAAGGTGCTGCCTCCACACAACAATTTTAGCCCTGTCCTTCTGCTTAGCATGCAAATTCTAGGGTGTTATAACTGTACCACTACCATCAACGTTTTTTGAAAGGACTCTTATTTCCATTATGCTCTTAAGGTGGTTGAAAAAAATGACATTTTAATATCAGAGAATATACAGTATCATTATCACACTCAAACAGCTAAGTCGCTTCTTTAATATTCCGGAAAATTATATTCCCCCATTACACATGAGGTCAAGCCTGAAACATCAGTCAGAAAGGGCAAGATGCAGGCACTTCATATGGCTGAGTGGCTCATTCTAAATAACAGCAGAGCTAAGAACAGCATTTGCTGGCATCACAAACTACAGCAAGGCCACAGAGCTCTGAAATGTTGCTGAACTATTACATACACTTTTATTCTGTTCTATTGTTCTCTTATCGTATACAATTTTATTGTCTTGGCAGAATCTACAGACCACAGAGCTCCACTGTCTTTGTTCAGCTCTCCAGACTGCTGTACAGCAGGACATACCTCAGTTAGATAGTAGATGTTTCATCAATTACACCCTGCATTCCCAAATGTGTGAATGTATCATCCTCATGGTAATGCTATCTTGTTTTTTACATCCTAAAACACTCACGATGTAAACTGACAAGAGATTGCCATGGTAGAAATGGATAAACCCTTTCAAAATTACATTGATGCCAAATATCATATACTTTCCAAATTACTTTTGCTGGTTTTAGAAAACAATGCAGGGAATCACCTCAGGGGAAAACAGCAGACAGCCTTACACAGAGGTCATAGAGAAATACAGCCTTCATCTAATTCAATTAGCTGCTTTCAGTTAGATCCCAAATGGTACAGGCAAACATTTGTTCTATTTCAGGCATATTCTAAGAAATGAATCATTCTGCTTTCCCACTACACAAAGGCAGGGCAAAATATCACACACTCAATTATTTTATTGTTCAGAATTTGAAAAATCTCAAGACAGACGTCTTTATGATTTACAGTGACATCTCATAATTTAGGAAACCATCAGAAGGCTTCAAATATTGTAAAATTCTACAAAGAGCACTACAAAAAGTAGCAAAGTTAATAGCTACAACAATGAAAAATGGTTTTGAAAGCAAATAGACACACCAAATTCACCAAGCTGGAACTCTGAATTGCAGCTCTTGGAGATTTATACGCTATCGTAAATGGCAAAAGACAGTAAAATCACACAGAAAAGTAATTCTGCATTTGGACTCTCATGCTGGCTTCAATCCCTATGAGATAGTCGAAGGCAAAGTGCCAATTGATCAATATGTTACTATTTAATGTGCAGTAAGTGCTACTGAGGAAAAATCAGAGAAACATTGCCTGTTAGCAGAGTCTGCTGTACTGCTGGCAGGAAGGAGTGCACGAAGTTGTGGATCACCCCATGTGGTAAGACAGCAGCCAGAAGTCTGATTCAGAATTAACAAAAGGAAACAGAGGGCGATGCTCAGCGTGAACACAAACGCGCATAAAGCCAGGCAGATTTCATTACTGAAGATTTTAATTTTGATTAAATGCTTCCTTTTATATCGGGTCACATTCATTGTTTTCTACCCTGTGTTTTCATTAGTACTTTAATACACAGGGAACGTTAGGTTGCATAACTTCAGTGTTGCAGCTGAAGATAGCATCTTTAATAACAGCTACAAAAGAGGTGCTGGCATCTACCACTGTCCAACTTTGGGATGCTTTGAGGCACTGCAGGCTGGCAGGGGCTTTGTGGCACGCAGGACAAAGCATCTGCACTCACCACCAAAGAAAAAGGACAGTGGATGACTGCAAGGTGAGCTTAGACTGTTTGAAATGGGAACTTATAAATGCATCCAAGGCAAAGCAAACCAGCACAATGGAAAGGGCTGTGAAAGGCAGAAAGCATCAAGGTGGCGAGTACATTTGGGGGAAATGCTGCATTTCCCTTTCTTTCACAGCCTGTGAGAAACTGCAGTACAGTGCAAATCTTCAAAAACTTCCAAAGAAACTATGGCAGTAAAGAAATTTTAACATGCAATTTTAGTAATTTGACAGTTGTCTTTTTTCCTCCTTGTTTTTGGTGTTTTAACCTACAAACGATGAAACTTAAGTCTGGACAAAACTCAACAGACAACATTTTTCTTGATTCCATATGAGCATGGATACCCTCAGCAGAAGTACCTACACTCAGTTTATCTTGCCCTTACAAACCTGAACTGTGGAGCGCATGGTACCCTCCACAAACACCTACCAACTCTGCTAATTCAATTCCTACCCATGCTGAGCAGCCCCTACAGGTTAATTTCCTAGATTTCCATTCAGAATTGTTATAGAGAGAAAAAAACAAATGTCGTATTGTGCAAGACCAGGATCCTTTCAATTCTCCATGAACTCTGAATTAATTCTCAAGTCAGTTCAGTGGCCTGGTTCTTTTCTGTATGTTTAAGCACAAAAAGTAAGCTTGAAAACATTATGAGACTTGGTCTAGACTGTCAGTATATGCATAAAAATGAATGCCATATATTTTCAAGACAGTTTTAAAAAAGTAAATTAACTGCTATTAATTTTGGAAAATAGGATACTTACAAACCACTGAACTTCCAAGATAAAGCTACTTGTATCTTCTAATAGTTCACTCAGAAAAACTGAGTTAAGGAAAAAAAAAAAACCAAAACAAACACCCCCAAAAGTATCTGGATGACCAAAATCCTTACACTTGTTTTTCCGATACACGATGTGACAACATGCTTTTGTTGTTACAGGACTTTCTAGTAAATGAAAACTCCGGTGAATAATGGATTAAACTAGAGCAGAAGATGAACACCAGGTTCCAACAGATCCCAACTGGAGTCTTCCTGAAACGTGCACAGTGTGGGCATTGCTTCTCAGGAAAACTGTTTCTCTCTATAAATACACCTCTGTTGGGTTGCACTACTTGAAACTTCTTTCTGCACACACAGCGAACATACAGCAGAACCAACAACACCTGATATCACAAAAATTCCTTATTAATATCCACTGTAACAATCTCAGAAATGTCAGGTTGACATCTGGCACCTTTCAGTGGGTTATCATGACAAGCTGCTACTCAGAAGCTTTCCTGAACTTTCAGACTGAGGCACCACAGTTACTTCATACAGAAAACGCTTTTAAATAGTAGACACTCCTAGTGTTTATATGAACTGTAAGGTGCATAGAAGTACTTGGTCTTTGTTACATTTCCTGTTGGCTTCACAGCAGTAAGATACTTGTCTCAGAATTGAAATACTGAGAGAATGATGTAGTACCAAACCCACAACACATGTGCACTACTGCTACATGTTAAAACCTACTTGTATATTTTGGATTTTTTGGGGAGAAGAAGTGTATCTGTTGTGTCCTTACTAAAGCCACAAAAATAATATTATATGCCCACAAATCCACTGAATTGATGTACCTGGTCTAAAATAGGAACCCTTAAGAGTATAACAGTAAGCAGGGAAAAATAAGAGCTATAAAAGAGTTATAAAAGAGTTTATAGAAGTTATAAAGATACCAGCTACCAGAAGTAAGAAGTGTCACTAGCATTTATTCCTATTATTGTGTCAAACTTCTCTTATCACTATGTCTGTACACATAATGCCTGGGTAGCCTTTGCTATTCTAACATGTAAAACTGTATGGCAGACAAAACTATCTAATCTCTTGGAGGAAAACAAGTTAAAGAGGAAAGGGGAAACTCTATACATATTCATCTAAAAAAACCCAGTAACAAATACCTCACTAAACTCTGCCAAGGCTCACAGAAACAATTGGGATTTGTATATACATCATTTGGATATAGGCCATTATCAAACTATCTAGAGAGTTAATCAACACAGGACACTCTCAGCAAAACAAGAGTGATGCTACATAATCAGAAACACCAGAGCTGTAAACAATGGGAATGCACATTATTCCCAAACAGTATAAATAATTTAAGACTTCCAGAACTGAAATTAATCTACATACCATTTGAAGCACACAGAACCACCAATTCAGACAGAATAATGAAAGGTAAGGGAAAAACAGATGGATAATTAAAAAGATACTATTCAAGTGGGAATAGTCTTAGCTTCGCACTGCTGGTAACAAGAAATAAATATCAAGAAAATCTTATTACATGCATGTACATTTTATATGATTTTTTTTTTCCAGAAGGGATTGGTTTTTTTTTTTTGTTTTCCTACAGTCTGATTGGACAGTGAACCTGCTATATCCATCAACATCTATCTGATTAACTCTTCATCTCTTTGAAGCATCATTGTTTTATAGGGCACTATTTGCAGAGAGATGGAAACAATCTCATTTGCTCATATTTGAGATGGGCATTCTTCCTTTAAGCCCCCACTGCCCTACAAGTCAGCACCCTTTCATCCCCAGATGAAGTCTCCACAGCATACTTCAAAGGAAAAAGATACTTACGGTGTCTCAACCTTTCCTTTGAAACTGAATCTGTAGATCCAATATCATCTAGCAAGGCTAATTGCATAGTATGCAAGGGAATTACTATTATTTCAATATAACCCACCATAGGGAAATGATGAAAGCTGAGGCACTGTTGTAACAGGCTTTACATAAAGACAGCACCACAAACACACTATCAAAGGAAGTATCTTGCACAAGTACAACAGGAAAATGTCACAAATTATCTGTATAATCTGGAAAATTACATTCAAGTATCTGCCAGCTTATCCTGCAAAGAAAACCTTGGGAAGAGAGAAGAAATAGTGAAAAAAAGAAAAGAGAAAGAGAGAGGGTATGTGATTTCATGGTTAGATGTTACCATAGTTCTTTCATCTTATTAACTTGCTGTACTCCATATTTTATGTTCTAATCTCCTTACCCTCTGCAAGTTTCACATTTTCCTATAACACAGATCTAAATTAATTTAAAAGCTGATTTAAGATAAAGTAGAAAAACATGGTAATCCAACAGAGGAACTAATATGAATATGTCATCATTAAAAAAAAAAAAAAAATTCTCATGCAGGAAGCAACAGTGCTAAAAAAGAGGGGCATGTTCACAAGTAGAAGTATGACCTAAACAGTTCAGAAAACTCTTACTGCATTAAACAGCTTCTACTGTGAGAATGCAAAGGAAAGGTAACTAATTTGGAGACAACTATAACTTTAAATTAAAATAATAGTCACCTTTCTACGCCTCATCATGAAAATTTGCATATTCCATGAGTTCCATTAATGCAAAAATAAAACAGAAATATTGAAACCTAAGTTAGAAAAGTGCTTAAGCATGTCCCAGTGTTTCTGGAGCAGTAAGTTTGATATATGCTTAGAAGTTTTCTTCCATCAAGGAGAGGTTGGTCAGTTCTCCCTCCAAATGCCAAAAGCAGGGAAAAGGTCTTGAATCTGGTGAAAGTGCATGTACAGTGTTCAGGTAACAAACCCAAACCAAGCCAAAACCCACCAAAAGTAAAACACAACAGAAAAAACCCCTCAAAAACCTTAGATGAAACCAACAATCGCGTTTTTTACAGGATGGGAGTTGCCTTCTCTATTCCTTCCTTACCGAAGAGCGGAGAGGTGCAGTTACATGAGCTGCATTCAGCACTGCTTTGTGTCACTTGCGATTTTACACCAGGGACCATCTGAGTCAGAATGCAGCGGCTGAGCCCAAATTCACCAGAGCCTAGAATGCAGCAAGAGGATCCAGCCCCACTTGAGGTACCAGGGACTGAAAACAGCTTTCTCCATTTATGAAATACATCATACGATACTTATTTTTGTTGTTACATTTACCATATGAGGTTGGAAATTAGTACACTAATACTTTTTACACACACACACACATACATACATACATATATATATATATATATGTATTCCCACACTGCCCACATACTCTATCGAAACACCTTTTGTTTCTCACGTTCACAAATAAATGTAGAGTACTAACGTCTATGTGTTGTTTATCACTAAATAAAATGCATATAGAATTTACACATGTTTACTTTAGGCAACATGATCAGTCAATAGCAATCAGTCGTGTTTTTAAAGGCAGCCAAATTCTTCAGAAATGGGCTGGATGTTACTTGGTAACTTCAAATACTTTTCCACGTGAGTCTATTAGTAGCACCTACATTCAGCAAACACTGAAACAATCATGCCGTATTTTTAAAGACGTTTGATGTCAGATGTAAAAGTTTCAGAGGCAGCAGCTATGAATAAGAGCATAGAAAAAATAGGTTACTTTTAACTATACACAGAAATTAATATCTAGCACAAAATAACACATTATTGATGTGGTAATTAAAATATTGTATTCTGAAAGATAAATATATTAGCAAGCCAGAAGGACCTGGCTTGATTTTATTATACTTTAATAGAGAGGAAATAGAGTTAAACAGATGGCACTCAGTATTTCTCAATGAATTCAGCATCTGTGAGTACATGTTGCATAAATGCCAATTAAAATGTGTCCGAGTAAATTTAATTCCCTCGCTGATAGAATGTAAGCCAACCTAGCTGGCTAAAGATCAAGGTTAACCTTAATCGTCTGCTCAACTTGTAGCAAGTTGCTCTCAAATTGTACAGAAATTCCCAGTGAAATAATAAAACAGTGTTCCTATTGATTTGTATTCATTTACATTCATAATTTTCTTCTCAAGTGTTGGGCCAAAGCACAAAGGGGAAAAAAATATAGTTGACAAGTCTAAACAGAAAAAAATATTACTTTGATTTAAAAAGCTTCTGCAGAAATGTTCTGCAGAACTTCTCCTTTGGGTAATTTTATGAAGTAATTATTTTAAAGTGACCTGGTAATTTTTATGAATCACACAAGACACTTTTTTAATTTCCTCTGCTCTATTACTGACAAACTACCACTATCTTATATTAGGTTGTCATCTAATTTTTTCATAGAATGGAAAGTGAATTTCAATTATTATATGATCAAATACAAATAAAAAAGACGATATTGAAAAGCTAAAGCAATACTGTTCTGCAACTCTGTAGCAGTTCTAATTTAATCTGGCATTTTACTGTCTTGCAATAAGGCAGAGAAGAACAGAAAAAACACCTTTGGTATAAAAAACCCCACCAAACACCATCCAAAGGCAAAACTCTGAAAACTTTGAGATTTTGCCACACATTTCAAGAACTACAAAGTGCAGTGTAGTGGGTTTGTACCCAGGAAAACTGAGCATCCACCCCTATTAGAAAAAAGAAGGCATTTTTGTGATGAGCTGACCCATCCATAAAAATTTGGTATCATTGACTAAACCAGGGCAAATGTACACCAAGCAAAGCTTGGATCTTTTGCAAAGCTAATCAATTAAGTCCCTTTATACATAATCCATGTGTGCAGTCTTTTCCCATACCAATTATTTCATGCTGGCAGCGTTTTGTTGAGGGAAAAGCCAGTCAGAAACTATAAAACATACAGCCCAACAGCAAATGAAATTAAATGCCAGAAGTGCAAATTACTATCTAGGAAATGAAATCTGAACTATTCATGCATGTATACATACTAGCAATAAATTAAATTATGGCAGTCAGGGAAAAGACCTAAATGTCATTAGAAAGAGTGCAATGGAAACAGTGGTGCCACAATCAGCAACTATAAAATAAAAGCTTTCCTTGAAAGTGGGAAAACAAAATGTTTACCACTGTTCTCTACAACAGCAGGAATAAAATGACTCAGCAAGACCTCGATGCATTTTTAGATTATAGAAATCCTACTGGATTTTGAACAGTTCACTAATTCAACGAAATCCACTTCTTGGACAGTTATGCAAGACTGGCTGGGGAAGATATCATCATGTCTTTTATAGGAGGTCAGTGCTCAGCAGAGTGCACACAAGGAGCCTCATTTTCAGACCTATCAATCAGTGAACTATTGAAGCTCTGGCTGAGGAGCACCTTGGAAAATCAGATCCCTAACCATTTTAATAACCACAGAAAGTGGTACTGGAGAAGGAAGGAAATAAAAATAAAAACACCCAAAACAAAGCCAGGGTCAACAGCAGACATGCTTCCTAAATTAAATTATGAATGGGGTAATGTCAGCAGAACTCTCAGATATGAATTTAAATAAGTAGGAGAGGTGCACTACTCCTGACTGCTTTGTCACTTGTAGTCCTTTACTGCAACAGAGACCACAGAAGGAACAGTAAAATACTAAAATCTTGAGGTAGTCAGAGGTTCTATACTACAACATGTCTGACTATATAATGTACTGGGGAAAGACTCACATGGTCCAAAAATAAGAAAAATTCTCATTCAAAACACCACTACCAGGTAGGATAAATTCTGAGCACAGTCAGCATTCAGCACAGAGGGAGGCTGATGGAAAGACAGACAGACGGACAGGGCAACTTGAGGCTGAGCAAACAATGGTGCCCACTTCAAGCCCTTCCTGGTCTCTACCTTTACCTTTCGGGATAAGCATTTTTGCTTGACTTACCTGAAAAGAGGATTTGTGGGCAAGAGGAAATTCCAAGGGACAAATGAACAGCCCCCAAACATCAGATTTGTTTTAATCCCCTGTAGGAGTGCACCAGTAAAGAGAAAGAAGAGGCCTGTGTGCTGTGTCCTCCTTTTGTACTTTGGCTGTGCAGTTATTACTCCTGATTGCACCTGTGCTTGATTTCTGCACCTGGCTAAGTCTCCAACCCTTTTCAGAGGTTTTATATCCTTGCACTTAAAAGTTTCAAAGACAGGATGGGTCCATTCCCCCAATCAGCTGATAACAGCCGAATGTCACATACATCACAGCAAACTACAAGACTTCTGAGAGTGGATTCTGAGCTTTTGATAGCAGAAGCATCTCCAGCTTCACAAACAAGATTCAGTACTGATCATTCAGACATATTTTTCTCAAAGTTCTTGGAAAACAAAAAGCAGAGCACCTAACAGGATGGATCAGGCCCTACCAAGCAATAATCCTCACAATGATTGTAGCGATACTTAGATTAGATTCTTCACTCCAGCTTGCGATGTGCAAAATAATATGATTCAACAGTTGCTGTAATTCTTTGCAGTTGCACAAAGAATAAGCACTTAAAGATTTAACTGAGCAGCTCTCATTGTTTTCTACTGCAACTATTGCTCTATTTATTCAGAAGACATGACCTTTTAGTAACCTTGTACAGTGGCTATAAATGAATGGAAATTTGACCTCACTTTAAGACCTCCATAAAAAGAATCATACTACAATGATTTTGCATCTTTATGTCAGCATGTCAGATAAATATTTTATTCAGTTGCTAACTGGATAATGCATTTTCAAAACAACTCACAATGCTGAATGCATTTTTTAAATATATTGCTAAATGAAGCACAAATTCAACTAATTTTTAAATATTTAAACATATTTGACATTTAAGAAATATTGGACATATTTTCCTTAGTGAAAATGCATTATGCATTTAAAAAGTTTTAGCTGCCATTAGGAAGCAGCACCTATGAATAATACATCTTTTTCTAATGTCTTTTTATGTACACAAAAACATCAATTTGTAGCTGGCTTAAAAGAAATCCAAATTACAGGTAAGCCATCTAATGTTTCCCTTACTACCTTTTGGCAAGATTAGTCTAATCAGAGTTTTTCCACTAAATTACCCAGATCAACAGAAACCCTACACAATTATATCCTGCTCTCTAAAACAGCACATGATCTTTGCTCATGTGGGTAATTGCCAGGGTGGAAAATTGCAGTGAGGATGATGGTACAGATGTTCTTTTTCAGTTGACCAAACAAAATGAAAGAAAACAAGGAATTCCTGTTTCATAATGAAGTCTATTTAAAATGCACTGGTTTATACACATTTGCACACATAAACAAATATAACAGGGATTTTCAACAGATTTTTCTAACGGAAGATTACGTTCTTCTGTTGATGGTACAGGAAAAGATTAGGTTTTAAGGAAGAGAAAGTATTAGGAAAGCATCAACATGTGAAAAACAAATGTTCAATGTTGGCAACCTCTAAGAATGCACACTAGGATACTTATTACGGTGAAGTCCTTGAAGGGGATTTCAAAGCAGGACAGTTACACTGGAGCCAGTCTTTTTCATGTGTGTACAAGGACAAATGACAAGCAATCCTAGCACTGACAGGAAAAAAAAAAAAGATTTGCCTGCACCCATTATTACCGCTGCATTTACTGATCCCCATGGCTGAAACCAGCAATTGCACTTTAGGGGGATGAAGGGAGGTCACTGAGTGATGTCTTCTGTATTCACCAGAGACTGCTGCAGAGCCATGCTCACAGAAGGGACAGTTCATGAAATCTGTTTTCCAGACCTCACAACCCCTTGCCCTCCTCCCATCTTGCTCTTCTCTCCCCACAGGTACTCCTAGCTCTGTATGCCTCTGGGAGCAGTTCTCTGTTACATATTTGTTCAGTGTGGTTTTACCAAATTGTGGTGGTGTCCTGCTTTTTTTTTTTTTTCCCTTATCATTAACTATTTTAAATTGTACCCAACACCTATCATTAAGCAACACTGCTGTTACAGTTGAGGATTTTTAACATTTAGGTTGTTTCCAAAACTGCTCTGCTTAATCTCAAATACAAATCAAGCAAACAAACAAGGCCTAGCAATTACTTCGCACTGGTTTATATTGGCACCAGTCTTCGGTTATGGCAATACAGACACATGGAGATTTTTCCACATTACAGGGACACCCAACAACAAAAAAAGGAGACATAGAACTAGGCAATGATGGTGCAGAGCTTAGAAGAGCACCTGTCTGAAGCCAGAACTCCACAGAACTCCTTCATATAAGCGACATTATTTTGCAATATTATATGCACTGTTATGTATGCATATCCTGTAAAATCTCTAACCAGCAACAGGGATGGAACTGTTCTTCCTATCAACCTCAAGAATGTGTTTTATTTATCCTCAGTTAGAATAAAGTAATTAAAAACATCTGAGACATGTTTTAACAGTAACAAATAAATAATTACTGAGAGTTACAGACGGAAAGTGTAAATACACTATTTTTGAGAACTTCCTAGTGTTATCTGCAGGGAGGAGAGTCAGTTCCCATTTGTTTCCTCTCCTGAGCACACAGCCATAATTATAGGCTGGGCTCACTTTCATTCTGCAGTTCAGCTTTATGGGCAACTAAGACAAAAAGTACAGCATCTTTTGGGCTACATTTGTCTCTAAACCAGTCTGTCAAGGATCCATCACACAGGGCAGGTTCCTGAGATGCTGACCATCTCTCAAATAAGCAAGTGACAAAGAGTCAGAAAACCCATTTCATTTCTATGTAAAAGCCCAACACCCACAGACTTAGTTGATGACTACAGGATCTATCATCCTCTTACGCTTTCACATATTTGCTGCAAGAGAAAGGAAGAGAAAAGGACAATGTAGAGAGCGACTTATTCACTGACTCATAATGAAAGAAGTAATTCTGGATTATCTTTCCCTCTTCTCCAATCCAAACTCCAGTTTGTGATGCAGGATTTCAGCCACTCGTGTCTGGTTAAGCTAAGCACTGAACAACATATTTTTCTTTGCCTTGCCCTGGTTACAGCTCTGAGAAGAGCTGGAAAGAAACTTTTTCTGCAAAAAGAATCAGACTATTTGAGAATTATTTCTTGATTTGACTTGAATCACTGAATAAATTGAACAAATATATGTTTAAATTTCAAGAACGTCATAATAATAATAGTTAAGCTGCCTCCCATACAACACTGAGAAGGAAAGGGTTTTAGCGCTGACAACCACCATATATATGTTGGTGGCACACACAGGTTACCTCACACACCCAAGAGGTCAGCAATTAAGTTTATTTCTCCTTGTGATTCATGGAGAAACTTTTAATGCTGTCTTTCTGAACAACGTCTCAAACACTAAGCATTTGGTTTATGTAAGCAATAAAACTGGCAGCTCCATCCTATGCTTTTTTGTGAGTTGTGTTCTCCACAAAAAGTTAGGCATCCTACCAAAGTAATTTAGTTTGCAGCAGATTTAGGCTTCAAGCTGCTCTGAATATTTGGTGTTGAAAATCATCTTGTTTTACAGTGATACTGTCAAAATTCTTTCCCTTACCAAACATGTCAGCATTTAATTTACTAAGTAGTACTTGTAGCTTATAATAAATCTATCACATTTTTGATGCCACGTTCTTAGAAACAGTTGAGTGTGCACACTACAGAATTTACCAGTATTCACATGATGCTTCATGATGCAAAGATGGACTAAAATTTTGGTTCTTCCAAGAAAAGTGAAGTTGAACCAAGAAGTATATCATTATCCATACCAAAATGAGAATACTAGGATTCATTCAGGTTAATTTACTGATGTTTCATGGTTTTGTCTAAAAGATTGCAAAAAATCAGCAATGTTAGAAACGGATCACGTGGGATTATTGTCCAGGTCCAAAATCTGTGACGCCCCATAACTCAGCACCTCAAGTGACCAAACCACTCATCAGGGTTTACAGATCTGGGAACAGAACCACGCTGATTGACTGTACTGTGCAAACCTGCCTTTACCTTCCCGAGTCCCAGTTTCCTGGCTGAAATAAACACATGGCTTCCCACACAGCCAAAGGTCACAAAACGTTAGAAACACGAAGGCTGTATGAAAACCTCAAATAGATGTAGAGCATGACCTAGATCTAGACGTAAATACCGAGAGGATTTAGATCACTGAGCCCTTCAGAAACTAAAATGGGTTTATGTTAATGAAAATCCTTCCATCCTCTTCATACTGCCACAAGTCTATTCACATATGTTAAGAAATTCACCTTATTCGTAGCTTTCTGTTCTTAGTGTCCTATGTTTGCCACAGACAGACACATCTTGACCACACTAACAGTATGTTAACCTGAAAAAATATTAACAAGATCCACTGTATTTTTACACCCACATTAAATTCTGAAATGAAAGACTGCAAACCAGTCATTAAAGGGATTTAAATCATACTGAAACTGTACAACTGAGTTTTTTCTATGGCCTGTTTATAACATAAAAAGCATTTATTGTGATATGGATCTGATAATTTCCATTCACCTGTTCTAATGGGAGCATGAGGTTAATAAAAGATGCAGATTTAAACAAGAAGTACCCTAATTGGAACCTCCTCTTTACATTTGCTCTCATACTATCAAATCCTGCAGAGAAAATGGCTGTCAGATTCCTGGGGCAAAATATATGAGGACTTCATATCACTGACTTTTATTGGATAATAAGGCTGCTGTCATACCTGGGTCTAGGCGATCATTTTATGTGTGCTCAAATTAAATTTACATTCTTTAACAAGCTCCTTGAAGCCCTGTTGACATTAGGTGTACTCTAATTATTGCTGGACTTCAACGTTTTAGGTAATTGTGTTAGCCTGAATTCAAGTCAGATCGTTTAAATTAAGGAACAGCTACAAGAGAGGACAGGAAAAAAGAGGACTGCAGTTCAAAATATTCAGAGATGTACTACACACAAGCAATATACTCTTCCATAGGTTTCTATGTTTTCAAATTGCCTAAATATTGATAATTTTCAGTGACAAGACAACAATCTTAAATCTTCTCAGAATCTGCACCCACTATTCAAGTCCGACCACAAGGTGAAGAAATCATTTTATTGCCTCTCATCCCTTTCTCACAGACAAAATCCCCAAACTAAGAATCGACAGTTCCACACGCTTAAAAATCACATATTTATATATGCATATAGAAACAAACATGCATATGCTCACTACTTGTTTGTCAGCAGTCCTAAAAAAATCAGGAGATCCACTGAAAGTCCTGGCACCTCCCAAGATCTCGACAGTGGCTCTGTGTCCTTCTGATTTCAGATGAGGCCTTGGGGTTGTAACAACCGTGCAAGGACCAACACGAGCATCCGATTCTAAGCAAACCTGCTGGCAAGTATATCGTGGGATTTTTTTTTTTTTTTTTTTTTTCTGGTTTGCTGTTGATTTTATAAAAATAATTTTAAAAGCCTCATTCACAGGCCACCTCCTATGTCATTTACCTGAGAGCATTTTTCACCTGAATCATGACTGCTCCTGTGGTTGCGGCTGCGGTTCTGTAACACTGCTGCAAACTGACTGATTGCAAGACATTGGAATGCAGGATTTTTATTTAAAGAAAGGTATGGAGAAGAAAAGAGGAACTGTCAAAGTAATGCTAATCACCAAACTTATGCCAATAAAGCAAATTCAAAATTGAAGATGAAATGTAATTCCTTGCTTATTGCACAGAATAATTATCTATGATTTTATAATTGGGTACACTCACAGATGATACCAAGTTTAAAAGCATTGTATAAAACCACCTCCACAAAACAGATAAATGTTTCTTTACAGCTGTTCTTTTTGTTTCCTTTGGTGGAACAGGTTAGCCTGTTATGATTTTGAAGTGGTTAAAAACTGTTTCCTTACACAAACTTGTAGCCCAAGGACAAATGCATTCTTATGTGTAGTAAGTGCAATGTGTTTCTAACAAAACCAATAAACTTTTGTGCTAAAGTGCTTTACCACCACTAACAGATGATTCCAATATTCAAGGAATTAATTCATTTTACTTCCACTAGTACATATTCTTACAGATTTTTAAAAACTCAGACTCCGGTCTACAATTAGTTTTGCATCAGGCAGTTGTTATCAAGTGATCAAATAATTTTCTGAACTAAAATTAAGTTTACATCTAGATAAAATGAGTGAATCTTGGGTTTGTAACAGCAGATTCTCCATAGAAAGAGAGCCAAACCAGTAATTTATAAAACTCAACTCCATTTCAGTGACACTAAAATAACAGAAGGATTTATGAGTAGTTTCTCTCCTAGTTACACCCAGATTACTGTGTCATCTGGGTAAGGCTGAAGACTTAAGAGTATTTCACCTAAACTAATAAAGCTATTTACTGAATCTGAACTAAGTGCTGAAGTTTACTTCTAATGAGTGTTGACTGATCTTGGCAAAGAAAGTGAATTAGAATACACATAGCTGAGCCAGACAAGTCATCACTAGTCAGTAAGTCCCCCGGGACAGAATGAAGAAAAATTGTCTCTCAGCTTATTTTTTTTTCTGAAGGATCATCACAAATGCTCATGTTGATAGTAGCACTATCTTGACATCCTTTCAGAGCTGTTCTTAGCACTGGCAATATCTTGCCCTGCTGAGAATTTTTTTTACGAGTTAAAAAATGAAGCCATTTTAACAGTTCATTTTGTTTTTATCTATCCAAACACTTATAACACACTCATCACCCCCATGTTTGCAAGCCTGAGATCTGAGTGTTGTCACACAAAGGATTAGTGTGCAAATCCCTCAGGGCCCCGAATGCTCCACATCAAACTGGTTCCCAATGCAGCAGCTCGGGGGTGGCAAAGGGCTCTGCTCCAAGGGGTGCTGGACTGGTGGTCTGAGGATCCAGCTGGTTTTACTCAGCTTTTCCTGACACCCTCAACAAGTCAAGCTGCATCTCTGCCTCAGTCTCCAAACAGAACAGAAGCAGTGATCTACCTCAAGACCTATGTCCAGAAAGCCTAAATAAAAACTCTGTCTCCGCAAGCATTCTCAGTAAAAATAAACTAAGTATCACTCAAAGGTTCAAGGTGTTATCACATCTAATTGCTTCTATCAAAAAAGCAATGCTGTAAGGATTCTATGGATGTCACCAGCACTGTCATTCTCATGAACTGAAAATAGGAAAAATAATCCCAACCTAACAAACATGAAGTATCCTGCAGTTGAAAGTTTTGCTCTTTTCACTCAGTTAAAGTTCATGAAGCTCACAAAGAACACCAAGGCAGAGGGACAACGCTCCGAAGTTGTCACTCGATTTACAGTTTCATGTGTGTTTACATCTGTGCTGCTTTAATTCGGTTTTGGTAAATTTAACATCCACCGACCTCCCATTATTTTCTCCATAGTTTAGTTGTCTTTAAAATAAAGAAATTTCGTGTACTGAGTAATAAAGAAGCCTTGCTAGAGCCAGATAAGCCAAGCCTTCTGTAAAACTTTTTAGGTGTGAAATCAGAATGAAAACAAGACAAACTTTTCCAAAACAATATTGAAAGGTTTAGTCTTATATTTCATTTGTGCAAGTTGCAAGCTCCCATGACATTTGGCTAAAAAAAACAAACCAAAACAAAACCACAGGAAAAAAACCCAAAACCCCTCAAACCCAAACCCTCTATTTGGCAATGACAGGTATTAGAGGCAGGTAATTTGGAACACAACACTGCTGGGACCACATTATTCCACTGACCATATCACCACACAGGAAGCTGGAACTCCTCAAAGGCTATTTTAGAGACATCAAAAACACTATAATAATAAAAAAACCCCTCAGTATCTCCCTTAAAGTAAAAGTGCATTCGCTAAGCCTCTCTGTGAAAAGGACACAGCTCCTTTGCTCCCTAGAGATTTTCAGATGAGCCATGTATTTGCTTGAATACTCATAAAAAAGAGCAAGTATCATCTGCCATGAATCTTTTTAAAATACATTGTCCTGGTTCTCTCTATGCTTTTTGTCACCCCTCTGTTTCCCAGATTAGGATCCAAAAACAAAAAAATTTAGTTAAAAATAAAAAGCCCCTCAATGTTGGTGAAGTGTTGGAGAAGGTAATTAGCATGCCCTTTGCATACAAGCTTCAGAGAACCTGGAAAAAGTAGAAGGAATTGGGTTTTCCTCTAATTGAAACCTAGTATCCAGATATACTTGCACACATCTAACCTTTGTTCTCCTACTACAAAGCTGCTCAATTACACATGGAAAATGGGGCACAATAAAAGCTATGGCATCTATTCACACCACAGGAATCCAGTTTAATTATTCCCACTAGCAGATATGAAGTATTTACTAATGCAAATACTGGCCTCTCAGAACGCTGACATCAAGGACCTGCACTTCACAGGGATGAAGTATAAAAAAGGTTGCATTTTACACTCAGTTTAAGCACCGCATTTTCTGATGGTTCTGCTGTGGAATTGAGAAGGCACAGTTTTCAGTAATCTAAGTTTTCAGCCAAGTCCTTGCAGATTTTCTAACATGAAACATGAAGACGTATATCAGATTACAGCAAAATGTAGGTATTTCTGTAAACAGCCACAGAAACATAACACAGTACACTCTGCATTCACTCATTCATGGATCTGCCATTGAGATACAAGGAGCTTTCTGCAGGCCTCAAGCATTTTAGTGCTTTAAAGAGTGTTTTAAACACGAGAGTACATTTATCTGCTAACGGTTTCATCAACAAGTCAAAAGATCTTTATGGCACAAAATTAAGAACTGAAGCTTCGACCGAAGTCAAATTTATATCTTTAAAGTCCCTTCCAACCCAAACCATCCCACGACTCTATGATTTATGGCAAACACTGAATGAAACCTCTAAATAGAGGAGTTTCATCCCTGCTCTCTGCCAGTGCTCCACGTTTGACCTTGTCCATGGTCACCTCCATGTCCTCTTTCATCAGCTGCCCTCACAGGCCTCCTTTCCACTCTCAAGTCATTTCCAGTGTCTTCTCAGGTGAGTAGAGAAGCAGTCTCCAAGCAGTGACTACAAGATGGTAACCTCAAGTACTGCAGAAATTCAAATTTATTACTGCCTATATTTTAAAATAAATAGATAAAAATAAATATGAGGGTAATAAGGTCCTGAATTCACAGACTGCCATACAGAGGGTCCCTTGAATCTTCTCAGAGTCTGTGGATTCTATGTGAAGTCCCCTGAAGCAGTGACTGAGTGCCAAAGCACACATCTGTCATGAGCAAAAGCTTTTATTCCAGTGACAGAATGCAAAATAGATTTTAAGAAAGTATCTGTGTATTTTCATTAAAAGCATGTGTCATATGATCCTGGGAGGAAAAAGGATCATGATTAGGCTATATTAAAAAAAAAGTCACAAAGTTTAATTTCAGAGGAAAATTGGGATTTACACAGTCCTCCATTCTGTGCTAGCAATCCAAACATTCGCACTTGTACCAGAAATGGTTTGGCTGCAGATCACACTTATAAAAGTAAATTTATTCTCAGTGTCTGTGGTGAAAAAAATACATGCATATGTAAATTATATATATGCATATGTATTTCTTCTTCCAAATTACTAGAGCTAATATAGGGTCTTTGTTGAGAACTATGTTCAAAGGTACACTTAAACACAAAGAAATCTTTTAAATATTAGATTTTTAACTTGATATATAATTCAAAAAGATGTTGGATAAATGAAATGTTTTAGACAAATGTGGCAGATTCACCAGTTTAACTTCTGTACAGAGACATATACACATCTTTGCCATACACACAGCTTAAAATTACTACCATGTGCCAAATAAACTTTTACAGATGTTCGGCAGCAGAGTTCAAAGAAACTGCATTGTGTCTTCCTTGATATACACCAGCCAAATATATAAAAACAAAGAGATGTCAAGATATCAAATGAAGTGTCCATTTGCTGATGTTCAGATAAATGAGAGATGCAGGGCTGCTAATATTCTTTCTTTCCCATTACTTGAATTACATTCAAATGATACTCTGCAGTTATTTTGAGCTTCCATCATGAAGAATTCCAGCTAAGCTATGACATGTTTTAAAGTGACTTTTCCCTGTGGCTTTTTCTACAAAAAACTGGGTATTTCTACATCACAGTACATGTGTGAAATCCTCCTCTGAGAAACTTTTGTGTGCACACATAGAAACTGTCGCTCTCTCAGCATTATATGTATTATTGAGAGAAAAACCCACTCTTTTTGGGGTGAGGTCACTTCTTGAAATTTGATCACAAAAAAAATTAGGGTCTTTGCTTGGTAAAACCAGTAATATCCTAGGAAAGGTAAGCCTTAATAAGGCATCACCTCTGCTTTTAATTTTTTCTTACTTTGAAGGCAATTACACTGCAAATTCAGGTAATAATTCTAAAAATATTCTACTTAAGCCTGTAACTGTACATTAAGTTTAATTCATCATGTCCTGTTGACCACTCACATGTTCCACACTTGTGTTCCCATTAATGCATTTTCCCTAAGGCCATTTCTAACATTCTTACCTTTTGAACATTTCAACATCTCCAGTTACTTTTAAAAAATAATATAAAAACCCCCCAAAACCTTCCCCCTTCACCAGGAAATGTTTCCTTTCTTTCTCTTCACTGAGGATTTCCCACTTACCTCTCTATCCCTAAAACACCCCTATGCACACAGTCCCAAATTACATTTCCCTGAGGTACAGGACAAGCAGGATTCAGTCTCAGCATAGTGACAGGTTTGAAGTATAATATTTCACAGCCAGTCAGGGCTGGGAAAGAAAGGCTTTTTAGCATTTAGTGAGCTACAAATTCCCTTTCCAATGAGAATGATCCTTCTCCTATGCTGTGTTATTCACTCTCTCACTCCCTACACCCATGTACATATATATATATATATATATATACAGGCACACACCCAGTATCTGTTTCTATATCTCAATCACAGGTAATTAGGCAACTTTTAAAGATTTCTACAATCTATTGCTTACAATTTTCCTTTATTTTCTAGTATCACACAGGTGGATTTGCTCCATAGGAGGGAAAAGATGAGAAATAACACCAATGCAACCAAGAAATAATTCAAGGGAGTTTTCTGAAGCTAGATTTTTCTTTCATGCAAGTTTTGTGGTATGTAGCAAATTCATGTAATATAAGAGATGTAACTTAATGGTTGTATTCTCCTTTCCTTAGGACGAACTGCAGAAGTAATTTATGGCTTTTCACACCCAATACCATCCAAAGCTTTTGCCAATAAAAACTAGCACTAACCCTTGATGCTTTCTTCCTCTCTTGAATCTAAAATTTCCTCTCCTAAAACAGAGACTACAGTTATTAACACTGAAAAAATGACCTTTTCTTTTGTGGTTTTTTTTTGGTTGTGGTTTTTTGTTTTGTTTGTTTTTTTTTTTTTTAAATAAAATGACAATTCATTAAAAAACACAATTTTGTGAACAGGTACATTAATGAAGTCAGATTCCTTGCAGATTTCTCTCTCACAACCAGTTACTCCATCACCTAACAAGGTAGACTTCCATTAGTTAGGTCATTTCCAACATCTCTGTTCCCTGGTGCCTCACAAGGGCTGAACTCAAGCATGCTACTTCCTCCAAAGTCTCTCCTTCTCCAGCTGTCTTTCCTAGGTGCCTGCATTTCAGGAAATTTGTAGAAACAGATTGTCTCAGAAACTAGGCCCTGTCTTCAGGTTTGTCTAAAATTGGCCAGTGAGTTATTAACTCTGTCGCTGTGGGAAACACTCACATTCACGGGGATGCACGTGTGCACACACACCCAGGCCCACACAGTGTAATCACATAAAACTCATTTCCGTCGGAAACCAGGCTAAAAATGATTTAGCAACAGCAGATGTGAACGCAGTTACAAAAAGCAGCTGCATGAGTTTTCTGTGAAACAAACAAACATAAGGTCAACACACATGCAGGTTCCTTTAACAAAGCTCAACTGGCAAGCCTTTGAAATATTTACATAAATATTTTAAATATCCTTTTTCTGTGGGGCAGAGGACATACATCTTGACATCAGTTCATGTAAGGCATGTTTCTTATTTTCTCTGGGTCGAATTCTTACCAACTGAAGTCAACAGAGGCTTTATCTTTGACTTTTAGATCTACAGTCAGGATTTCTTTCTCTGAGTATGTTGATATAATTTATCTGGGTGTGCTCATACCTCTCCTTTCTCTGACTGCACTTACACAAATAATGTTTTCATATATATTTCATGCAATGAATGTATTTGAGCTATTCCAAAATCTATCACTGACAAAATACGTAACAAAATCTTTGTAATAAAATGAATTAGAACCCAGAGACATTTGGAATTAAGTATCTCCACAAAACAGCTCTATGGTTTTAACTAGGGAGATGAGCTTTCCACTGCCTCTGACAATGGAACACAGTTTGGGCTCTCTTCTGAGAGCCATTTAGCAAATACTTGGTTACATCCAACTTCAAAAGCCATCTGGAAATTATACTGGGGTATGTGTCATCCTGGTAACACAGAAACAGAAAACTGTGAGGGATCCTGAGGAGCAACAGAATCCAGCCCTATTGTCTCCTCTTTCACTATGCAAGAGACATTTAAGCCAGAGAAGTCCACAGCACACCCACCTTTTATACTCCACAGTTCTCTCATCTGCTTCAGAAAGCTCAAGAAGACACCAAAGCAAGGTTCTAATTAACCACCCTACTCAAGATCTCTCATGCTCAAGAATCTGTGCCAAATATTCGTTTGTATTTGGTTTGACAATATTGGGTCTGACACTTTCCGTGCCTTAAATTATGTCTCCCCTCATGGGGGAGACCCCAGAGTCTTCGTCAGTAGTCTGAGAGACAAACAGGACCTTCAGCATTCACTGCTTTCAGATAGTTGTTTATTTAAGTCTTATCAGAGAGATAGCGCTACTAATGTGACCCAGACATAGCACAAAGCAGAGAATGCAAGAAAAGCCAAATTATCAAGATTGCACAGCCTTTTTAAAGGTAAATTACCCAATGAAAACTTAAAACGAAAGATATTTTCTTTTTTCCACCAATATTCAATAGATCACTTTGTCACGTAGACAGGAACTGCAGAATTCTTTATCCAATCATCCTAAACTACTTTTGCCGCAGAATATGGAGCACTAGAAGAAGAAGGAGGGCTGGAAAACAATAACTATCCTCCATCTTGGAGTTTTTACTTTTTATCTATTTACTATATTAACAAACCCAAAACCTCTAAATTCTTCACCTTGTGACAATCTTACATAATATTCTATCACCTAGTTCACACCAGCGTGGATTCTAATTCTTCCCAGAGAGTAGGCAATTTTCTCCATGGACGAAGGGCAAAAACAGTGTTGTCCAGGGGGGTAGAACCCTTCAAAACAGGCAGAGAAATATTCTCTGCACTCTGGATTCCCACAAAGGTCCCAGTATGTCACAGGAGCTCCATTTCCTTTTCAAGTGTTCCTCAAGGAAAGCTTCCTGCACTGAACTTCCATATTCTGAATGTTTCACCTAACAAGAGTACCACTTGCTGGATTTACACCACTTCCAGAGGTAAAAAAGGGTTATCTTAATCTATGACAAACGCAAGAAAAGATAAAAAATTGCCACTACATTTTGTAATGCTTCACTACTAAGGGCTCAGTTTTGCAATGTACCAACCAGTTTCGTAGGAGAAGAGAGGGTTACTTTTAGCTCTGTGACTGATCTCTTGATGAATAAAATACCTACTCCCCTCTCCCAATTGGATCTAGAAATAATAACAATTTAAAAAAAATAAACAGAATTTTAACAGCTACCTCAGTTATGGGCTGCTTTCCCAAATCTCCTTTTCATACTAAGTGAGACTGAAATAAAACTCAAATCACTTCTGCAATGCAGATCTGGGTAAAAGTTAAAAGAGACAGAGAGAGAAATGCACCCACTATTGAGTGCACTGTCAAACACATCTTCTCAGCTTACAATCTGAAAATAAAGACCATTATTAGGATTTACACTGAAGCACAGATACCCTACAATACCACAACTACTCAATCTCAGAAGACAAAGAGTCTAAGTCTAGTACAACCTTGGTGATTACCAGCCATAGTTAACTGGGATCAGTTATCTAAACTGAAATATATTCAGCCCACTCTGAAGTTTCCAAACACTGCTTTGCTCTTTTAAACAGAAAAAAGGGCCATGTACTTTTACTGGTCCGATTTCTATTTGGTAGAACAGACAGTATTTTTCCAGATTCAAATGAATAAACCAGTTGTTGAGACAAGGCCTCTAAAAACTGAGTGAAACTCTGTAAGTGCCTGCATGTATCCCTGCTTGAAACACCATCCTCAGTTTTACTCCTTTTCCCCATTCTGCCGCATTTGATCTTTCACAAATGCTGGGGGCACAATTGGATTATTATTAAGAATTTGAATAGCAAACATTTCTTAATAACATGTGAGATCTAAAGTACTTCAGTAGAGTCAGTAGGGATGACAATGCAGTAAGAGCTTTGCCTGGTAAAATGCATGCTACCTCCAAGGTGAGCACTTGTTGTTCCCTTTACTTAGGAAGGGGAGGGAAAGGCAAGTTCAAGTCAGAAAATGAAGATATGAAATGTAAACAGCAAAATTAACTCCATCTAGGATGACCTACTAAAATTTTAATTGCATTTTCAGCAAAACACAACTCGTAATTAATGAGGCCACCAAATTTGCAGAGACACAAATAGAGTGCCCAGATTAGTTCTGAAGGCTTGTTTGCTGTGAGTATTTATCTGATGTATTGAGTATATAATTAGAAGCCAGCAATCATGGAAGGAGGTCGATCTGAGAACTTGGTCTGCAGTGTTCATGCTTGACAGATGTTATCAGTGCTCCCTGTTGAGAAAGATTATTAGTAGCCAATCTTGTTTAATGTTTGGGATTAGAATTGTGTTCTAATGATATCTTCTTGCCTTTTTTTTCAACACAAATTCTAATTTTGTAAGCACGTAACTGTTTTTTACTTTGCTAGAAGAATATACTTCTTTGCATCTACAATCATGTAAGATAAGAGAAAGACTAACGTGATCTGACAGTCATCACACACATTATTTCCTAGAAAGATATCCCCACCACACCTTGAAACATGTTAATATTATCTGGTGACTTTCGTCCTCCCAGATGTGTTCTGGATTCTTGGAATCAGGGTGTGGGTTTTAGCTGGAGACGGCTGTCAGAGCAGTGAAATGCTGCCTCCACTGCACCACACAAACTGATACACAACTGCATGTACTGGAGAACAAAGCCAGATCACAATGCCAGCAGCATCACTTTGACCTTGCAAGGCAGTTGCTTATCCCATTGAGAAGTTTAGCAATACTTCCTACAATTTATTTGAAAGAAGAGGAAAAAAAAACTGTCCCCAGTCGTTTTGGCTGGTTTCATTCTGTATACTCATGCATACAGAAAGTATTAAAAGTTGACCTAGCATGCATTTCTCAGCAATAAAACTCACACAAATGTCTTTTTTGTCATCAAAATGTTACTCCAGCCCCTATCTAAAGAAGAAGTAATGACTACAAATTTTTCCTAGTTTACAAAAGCAGAAGTAAACCAAAACCTAAAATGAAGGAAAAGTTCTGCTTCCTTAAGTGAATCCTTAAGGTAAAGGAATACAACTGATTTTCTTTTCTTTTTTTTTTTTTTTTTTTTTTTTTAAACATATGCCTCAGGATTGGCACAGCCTGGAACATCTTGCCAGTGCTTGGCTGCTTAGTTGACTAGATGGAAAAAAATAAAAAATAATTTTAGAAACGGTATTTAAAAAAAGTAATTTAAAAAAAAAATCTCTTTGGTTCTAGCAAAGGTTTTTCCCTCCTGGAAGCCTTCCCAATAGTTGTGAGTCCTGGTGCCTTTTTGTATGGACAGCTCAGACATCTCTGCGCTAGCCCACCTCCTACAATCCTCTCAATTTCTTTGCTCTGCTTCTTGGATCAAGTTCCCAAACTCTTACACTCCTAAGCAATTCTCACAATTCCCCCCTTTTGCAAGGTTTCTGGGCTGGTTCTGGCACCGTTTTTTTCTCAGTTCCTTTCCAGCAATGAGTCAATCTGTGGTGCAGCCTAAGTCTCAGCACAGCAGCTGCCTTCGTCTTCCACTTTAACAAGCAATACGCTGCTTAGCATCTCACACAAGGCCAAGCTTTTAAATGAGTTGTAGAGGTCAGCAGCAGCTTTGTTGCCTTTTGTCTGGAGTTCAGGATTCCTCCAAGGCTTGTTCCTTCTCTCAAGCAGTGTTCCAACAGAGAGAGATTTTCTTTACCTTTCCAGCAAGTTTTCAGATGTAGGTACCTACTCAGATGGCAAAGCCAACAGTTGAGAAGATGTTTGCAGTTTGATAAGAAAATATGGCACAGCATACTTTAAAGATGGGAGGTTGCTTTAGATTTCATCTACCAAAAAAAATCACCTGCACACGCACATTTCTGTCTCTTTTTTTTTTAACCCTAAAAGTCAATATGGCCATGGAATACTGAAATGAATCTTTGTATCCTAATGGGTCCAATAGTTTAAACCCAGTTTCATTCTTCTGATTTGCATCTGCTCAACCTTAATGAATTTAAAGAAGGTAGGAATTCTTCTGTGAAAGCCATGCTGTTAGCAGGATCCAGAAACTAGAGGAAAAATAACTTTATGAGTCAAAAAAAAAAAAAAAAATTACTGTTGTACAGATGAGATACCTCACTTATAAATCCAGAAATATTTATATAAAATACTTTTGCTTGCTGCTGTTACAGAACGACCTCTTAAAGAAAAAATCTTACAGAAAGACCTTAAAGAAAGACCACTTAAAGGCAGTTCTTCCATATCATTTAGAACAAAACCCACACATCCTATCATTTTCCTGTGCCGTCAAATATCCATTCACTTTGGAATTCAGCAATAGTCATAAAGCCACTACTGAAGCCCTGAGATAACAAGGAACATCATGCACCAAACTTCAAGAATGTAAGGAGCCCATTTATCTTAATGTGGAGCACAGGTGTCACCGGCACACGTTATCAGTTCAACGTGCTCTTTTATGCTTTCAAATATTGAAGATACCAGTACCACCATGAAGGTGGAAACAAGTCTTCCTTTACACTTCCATGCACAGCTTTTTCCCTTTTTGTGCATTACAATGCAACAGTTCATATCCTATCAATCCTGCTTCCATGTCTTCCTTATTAAAATACCTTTTCCCGGATAAAATGTTTTTTTAATTAGTCAATCTTTTCTGTTACCCTGAATTGTCATATCACAAGAAGATGTGTATGAGATTAGGAGTTGAAGTGGAATCCAACATAGGATTCTGGCATTTGAAGGTTATTTGTCATATGGAAATTCATGCCATATCAGCCATTTTATACATGGCTACAAGGGAAACATCTGCAAGGTCTAAGAGTGATAAGGAGTAACCTGCCCTGCTACTAAAAAAAGGAAGACTGCATTCTATTCAAAGGCTGCAGATAAGACTTAATGAACTGAGATTTCATAATGAAGAAATGATGGATAATGTAGACCTAATATATTCCACATTCACAAAAGCATCAAGAAAATATGTCAAAAAGAATTTTAAGCTCTTTTTTTTTTTTTCTTCCCTTCAGAGGTATTTGCAGCCCTGAATAAAATACGGCTAAAACAATTTTAAACAACTCTCAATATCAACTTTTCCAGAGATTCTATTTTTAAATTCTGATCTTGTGATTCCACTCCCTCTCCTACACATGCTTTTGCAAGCATTACTAAAACACACTATTTTAAACCATGATGGAGAATACAGAGAGGGCACCGAAATACTAGGTTTGCTGGCCATTTTCACAGAGAAGAGCTTAAGCCACATAAATTTTAATAGTACTCTAGCTGGTCATTTCAGAAAGAAACAAAGCTAGTTGGTGGCATGGAAAAGAAGGATGGTATTAGAAGTTAAAGGAGGAGAAAACAGAAAAACCTTTTCAGTGACAATAAACAACAAGCTTGACCTTTTGGAGGAGGGTTCTCATTCCTAACACTGCATCTCAAATGAGCTGAAAAGGAGATCTTAGCAGCACAGAATGATTTATAAAATGGCAAATCCTGCAGCAGGAGAGAAGAGGGAGCCCAAATGACAATGGACAAAAGAATTAATCCCCATGACTGCAGGCAGTGTTTCACTTCTAGTGAAGTCTGCAACCAAAGGCATTTGCATCCTGGTTGAACTCCTTTGCAATTCTGTTTAGCAGAGGCCTCGCTTTGCATCTCCACTGGAATGAAACTAAACACATATACTGCTAAGCAAGTTCCTGACACTTCATCAGCCTACAGCCAGTACTAGATAGGCTGGTTTTAGTTTTGGAGGTATTGAGGCATGAGTTTCAAAGCCAACAGAAATCTCAGAAACAAACAGAACTTCCATTCCTGATCAAGCCCGTCGCACCACAGCCCTTCAGAATACTTGCAGCCTTGTCAACAGTTTTCCTTTCAAAATATATTGCTGAATCCAAAAGTTAATCTAAAACATTTCAGTTGGCCGGGAACTGCTACTTCTCAACCCAACCCTAATTGTGCCAACATTTTTTTTCTTGTTTCAGTAACTTCGAGTTGTACTCTTGAAAAGATTGTTAAAATATGTTACAAGACTTGTCCTTCACAGCAGTGATATCAGAGTGGTAAGCAAAGAGGCTTTCATCATGTAACAACTCTTAGCTGCCAGCTTGCTTTACTGCATAGTAGTGAGTAAAATGGGATAACCATGTGTTGTACAAGTATAATTGGCTGAAGTGATCAATATGATTGGCTTCCACTCATGCGGTTTTCGTAGCCACACAAATCAGTTTGCATTTGCCTAATCTCAGTTGGCATTAAATAACTGAACGTGTAATTTGGGATTGGCATTTAAAAAACATTAAAACCAATTAAGGGCAATAAATGCTCCGAGGAATGTCAAGGGAAAAGCTTGGTACCAAGATTTCTAAATTAAAGACGTTAAAGATAAAATTTAAAAAAAAAGCAAGGAAAAAACCCTATGTAAGCAAATGTATCTGATGAAAAAAATTATTCTGTAAAATGCATTGGAAAAGTTACTTTGTTTTGTAACTACTTTCATAATTCAGCTCTTATGTTACCCGTAATGCTCCCAGGTCTGTGTAGGACAAAAGGAACTCTGCATCCAAAAAAGTGATACATATGGTTTTAATTGCTTTTCACAGGAAAGTCAGGGTCCAATGTAAAGAAAAGTTATTCCAAACTCCAGCTTGCAAACCAGGTTTTCATGTGAAAATTTCCAGTAAAAAAGCAGCAACAGATGTAGCTGGGGCTATAAACTGGCTTGGGACAATTTTTTTCAGTCTGTCCACTCCCAGTCAACTACCATCCACTTCTGCCTAATCAACACTGGTTTTACTTAGCGCAGTCAAGGCTTTCCTCACAAAATCTCTTCCCAGAAAGAATCAGCTGTACTTAGAGCAATGTCCAATACCTTCCTTTTCCTTCAGTTCTCTTTTTTACAACTCATATATGCCTGACTCTGTCTGAAATCATTCATTCCTGAAATCATAGATTTGATATATAGTATCATTTTAAAATAAGGCGGTGAACTACAGAAATACAGAAAGCTACTGCAAAGCAATGAAGCTGTCTCTTCTGACACTAAGCAGAGCAAAAGAAATCAACTTTGAACATCTAGAAAATGTAACCAGCCTTTTCCTAATTTGAATGCTTGGTCTTGGCTACAGTCATGGCATTAGGCAGTGAGTAAACCTTCACTTACAGAAATTGTATGCAATTACACAGTACAGCTTTAATGCCCTCAGAATAAATGCTACCTTTTTTTAAAATAAATTAATCTCAGAATTTCCATAAGTGAGGAGTGTCTGTTGTTATATCCTCTACTCTGCCAACTACCTGTTAGGTGTTTAATTCTGCAAGGGAACCACTCTTCTGTAAGGGGAAAGCAGAGGAATGGAGACTATGCAAAGCTAAATGTCGGGGCCAATGTAAAGCTTAGCAGAGGATATGGGAAGAAATATTTCAAACTTCAAGAAAGAAGAAAGATGATACTAGAGATAATGAATATATTAGCATAGAAACAAAAAGGTAAATTATCTTATTATGTGTGAAAGATATGCTTTCTTAGGTCTAATAAACAAATAGACTAAGCACACCAGAATGAAATAAAAATAGTAAAATAATAAAATATAAATAATAAAAATAACAATAAACAAACCTGCTTAGCTTGTTGAAATTGTACAAAGCACTGACAACTGAATTTATAGAAGATAGTTACTATATGGTAAAAATGTCCTGTCAAACTATAAATATAAATATTTTGTTTTGTCATGATTCACAGAAGGTCTGAATTGTTAGCATCTGTGATGGATACAGAATAAGCAACTACAGCACAAGAATTCAGTTAAAATGCTAATACATTTTGTGGTTGCAAACAGCCACTACAAAATGGCATCTGAATGAACTCCCTCCAGAACAAATCTTCACTTGTATTTTCAACAAAAGTATGGATGTGATGGCTAAAGTATGGAGTGAAGGAAACATTTTCTATAAAGATGCATTTATTCAGGCTTTTGTTTTTCTGTGATAGGATGCTTTAACTGTCACATACGTAGGGATGGGATTATGCAATTTTTAAGGTACTTTTAATCTATTTTTCTGACATATTATTAAATATGTTCAGCATTTAGACTTCCAAAAAATCATGCCATTTATAACCAAGGAATAAAAAAATCCCACAAAAAAAACCAAACAAAAAACCAAAGCCCAAAGAAAAGAAAACCAAACAGAAATGAAAACACTGTAAATGCTGACTTAATATGCAACCCCCTGAAAACGTATAAAGAGGTTTATTTTAACCTACAGTCAACTTCATGTAATTTAAGTATCTTGCATTTTATGAAAGAGCATTTACCAGTAACATCCAAGTGAACTGGAGGATATGAAATTCCCTGAAAAGCAACGAGGCTTTCCTTTCTTGTATATTCTTACTATGTAGGTCCTTGGCTCATCACGAGAGAGCTTTTCACATGAGAACACCTGAACAGACCCTTTAGCTCAACGATGCTTTTTCTGTAATCAAAATTTTTGGTAGTCATCTCAATAACAAAAAACCAGAGTTTTTGAATTTGAAACTGAACTCAGGGAGTGTTTTATGTGAAAAGGTAGCCCAGAATTGATCTGATGAGTTGTGCAGTCTAGCAAGTTGAATCAATAGCAGTGACATTTTAAAGACAACCCAAGAACCAGTTTTTGCTATTCTTCTTACTTAAGTTTGCACTCTGTTCTCTTAAGGCTTAGAATAAAAAGCAAGAAAAGAAAGGAACAGAAAAAATTCCCAAGGCTTTCAGATACTTTTTCACATTAATATTTCTAGTTCTTCAAGGGCCATTCACAATCTACGTATAATTCTTCTACAATTCAATGACTTAAAATTGTGAATCCTACCTATGACTACGTCTTCAATCTGAAAGAAAAAAGTCTGAGTTGCCAATACTTACGTTGTTAACTATGTGTTTTTAGTTGGATTTAAAGCACAGGTAATCAAATTAATAGATGTTGGCATGAAAAAAAAAAAAAACCAAAGCAGTCTAACATAGCCGTCTTTAAGGTTGTTCAAGAAACATTCCTAGTAAATTGAACACACTTTTAAAAGGAAATTCCTGGATGTAACTGGTGATATCCAGCTCTTTGGAGACTGCAGAAACGTGTATCCTCTTGAGCATTAATTTGGCTGGAGGTTGGAAATATCAACAGTTTATGGACTACAGCACAAGAACAGGAAAAAAGAAATCTTGTTTATAAGAACACAGCAGCCATCAGACATTTGTTAATGTTCTATAAAGGGCTCCCAAAGTTCATTAAAAAGTATATAAGCCTTTCTGTTCCCTTTTTGAGAAAAGGCATGTTGCCTCTGTACGTGATGACAAGGATGTACTGGAAAGGTTTTTTGGTATCTACAAATTCTTCCGAGAAGAACAGCAGCATTGCCTCCATCGTGCTCTCAGAGAGAGGTTGTTTATTAATTGACCTTGTGTAACAACTGATAACACTTAAAACCTTTTGCAATACATCCCTGCTGTTACTTTCATTGTCCGTGCCTCTGTTTCTCTTTTCTGTCTGTCTCTGCAGCAACATTTAAATGTCCATTCTCCTAGCAGGAAAGTGTCACACAGGAAAGGACTATGGATCTCAAAATAAAATAGGTATATGGGCAAGTGTCTTATCCTTGTGCATTACTGTCACCAGGGCCAAACATATAAAATTACACAATAATGTTATGTCATGCAAGTCCTACAACTGCACCACATCACCTGTGAGGCTGGTGGTTTAATATTTACAGTGCTTGTCTAGAGGATTTCTTGGGGCAAACAGCAGTAGAAGCCAGAGAAGATACTTTTATAGCAAGAAGCTTTGCAGGATCTAAATCTGAGGAAGAGAACCAGGCTATCTTCTGTCCATGGGAGTCTCTACTGTCTGCCAGGGAAAACAGGCAAAAAAGAAATCTTGCTCCAATACCTGCACATTTTATTTTAATTAATTTTAATTCCTCAACTCTCTGCTTCTTATTTTATCTGAATACAGGCATTTTCTTTAATTTGAGATGAAAAAAAAAAATCCTGAAAACAAAAAATAATGTCCTATGGTCTAGAGAAAAGTCAAAAAGGCTTGACCTTCACCTGTGTGAAAGGCTTAGGTTAAAGAATCTCTATGCAATAAGTCAAGTGTACAAATACATACATCTTCAACTCTTCCTTTTATACAAACGGAATTTCTAAACATCTAAAACGTGTGTAACTTCATCATGAGATCTTCTGATGTGAGTAGTTCTAAAGTCAGCATCATGCCTGAGAAATTCTCTGAAACCCACTCTTAATAAAAGCCATGAACTGAAGTATACTAAGAAAGTGCTTAATTTCTCTCGTAAATGGTTGAAAACAATTTATTGAACAAAAGAACAGAACCAGGTCAGATAATCAGCACCAAAATAATTACGCAACATTGGTGTTACCATGGGGCAATAACAGGGTAGCCGAAATGATGACAAATTTGCATTTGTTCAACTGAAATAAATAATTTAAAATCCTGATTTTGCTACTGTGAGCGCTTGGTTGTGGGATCTGGCTACTTTCTGTAAGTAAGTTTCAGGACATCTGTGGGGTGACCACTTCCCGATTTTTTTTGCTTTCTGCTAAAAAGGAATTGCTTTCTTTTTTCTTTCAATATATGTTTTCCTACGCCCATTTATTCACAATGATTTTATATTCCAACTCTATGATTTACTTACAGAGCTTATTTCAATTATCCAAGCATGATTTTTTTCCCTCTAACTCCTGAAACCCATAGTCCTCATTACTACATGTACGTCAGTATTAAAGAATTTACTTATCTTTTGTTATAAAATAAAAAAAAATATACAATTCTGTCTTTATTGGTTTTGTTTTCTGTCTTTTTACTTAACACTCAAGATTCTGATAATATTTTTTTTCTTTCCCTAATTTTCTTTCCTATCTGAAAAACCTAATACCATAGCATTTCTCTATTTGTCATGTGGCTGCAACAAAATACAGTGGGAAATACTTGATTTTATAGCTTCATAATTAAGATAAGTGAAGCTGAATGAAGAATTGGTCCTATAAAACTAAAGAAAATCAAAGAAAGATTTGTAATTAGTATGGGCTCATAACGATGCTTCAGAGAAAAAGTACATTTTTGTACATTATAAAACATTCTTCTAAGGCCAATGCAAATTAATATTTACAAATTGTTCTGAATCTTTTTTTTTCTAAGTATACAATAGTTCACTTGTTAATACTGACATATTTATCCGGCCTCTCCCAGTTGTAGGAAAAAATTATGTCAATTTTCCCTCAGACTGCCTTCCTATTCTGTCACACACATTATTTCATGAAACATGAATCCAAATGTTCTGTTTCTTTTCAATTTCCTTTCACCACAAATTCCAGAGTCCCCCTCTTCATGGCTTTTAGTAACAATTCGGCCTTTCTAGTCTAATGGCAAAAATTCAATACTGCTGTCTTTAATCAGGCTACTTTTCACTTCAATGTCTTCAATACCGAAGATTCAACCCTTTGTTAGAACTACTTTTTTTTTCCAGGTCAGATGTTATGTCTGTGATTCCACATTAAGGGTCTAATCTCGTAACAAACAGCAAGCCTTGACAAGATGTCTAAAAAACACAGACATAGAAAGAAAATAAAGTAATAGATTTTATTAAAGAAGATCTTTTAAAAGTTGCAATAATCAAGTAGTCAGGCACTTCTAAAAGACCCAGGTGATTTTGTACCTGGATGTTACAATTATAGTTCATGCAAAGCTAACCCATATTACTTGGAAAAGATGAAAGAGAAAAAAGTGATGTTTAACTAATTAGAGAGAGTAGAGTATGTTTGTCTTTTTCCTTTCCAAATCAAAGATCCATTGGTTAGTTGGTTCAAACCAGCTATGACCACAAGTTCAGACTTGTGACAGCTGAATAGATGAAGGTCCAAAGAAGCTGCATTCAAGTTATGAGCACAAAACTGACATGATCCGGATACTTTCTATCCTAATGAGCTCACTAATAGAAAACGTGACAGACTGTACAAATAAGGGGACACCATTTACTCATGCACTGAGGACAAAAACAAGTACGTGGATTTTCTCATTTCACGAGCTGCGGCTTTTGAATGGTTCGTCCTGTGGGCAACATACTGCAAACTGTAACCTCAGTGTGACCACAGCAGCCACAGCAGAGAGGCAAATCCCTCTGAAAGTAAAGAACAGAAAATCATTTGATGAGAAGAAATAGCTGCCTTTCACACACGGCAGAAAGGCAAGTCCCCAGCTGGTGACAGATTTTGATATAGGCTGAATAGGCAGCTCTTACTGTCTAACTCACCTATGAGCATCCTTGACTGGGAAGAACAACCTCCCTTGATCATCCAGTGTCTCTTGATCCCAAGGAATGAAATACTCCCAAGAAATATCATACACCTCCAGAAACTCCACATACGAACAGAACATAGTAGCAGCCAGTATGTAAGAGACATAAAAAAGCCTATACTACAAATCGAAAATAGCCTAAGTAGCCGACCTCAGGATAACTCAACATAAAATAGGGACATTGTCTGTTCCATTGGACTGTGTACATTCTGGGGTTCTGCTCCAGAAGAACCAGATGTTTGGTCTTAATACAGATCCATTAAACTCATAATGGGTTACATAATGAACAGCAGTGCTGATTCAGATGTGTTTATAAACATAGAGGTTATGCTGAAAGATACACGGGCATTTAGAAATGCTGTGTACATTTGTGTACGATTCTCTGCATGTAAACTGGCTTCAAGTGTTGTGCTTTGATTAATCCCTGTAAGTCAGACTTTCAAAACTAAGGACAATTTACAGTAACAGAAACCACAGAAATGATACAGGAAAAAAAAGGTTTACCTATGGAAAATATTTGTTTCTTTAAAACGAGGGCTTCAACTCAGACATCCTTCTTTGTGCAATACCCTGCCTTTCTAAGGACACAGGTGGTAGGAACAGATTTGCTTCAACAGTGTCAATACCAGCAGAAGATTAGAAAAATCATGATAAATATGGCTCTTCAGCATTCCAAACGTAGCATTTCACAGAGCCACTAGCAAACAAAACCACAGTTTGTGTCTTAAATGGGTAGGACTACATACTGGCTGGAAATCAGCTAAACTCTTCTGGGTTTTATCTAACCAGGTGACCTGAAATCTGTTCAAATCAAATTATTACCTCGTGGGATATAAGCAATATTATTTAAAACTGCAGCACATTAGGCAACAGAAATATTCACCATATTCATGCTGTCCCAAGGGATCATCAGGCAAAACAAGAACACAGCTGAAAAGATTTTAGGATAACTCATCATGGAGAACTACATACCAGTTTCTTAAGGGGGCACACAAATTACACCTCTCAGTCATTGGTGTGCATACTGACTTGATTTTCAGTGGCTCAAAATTCTTGCCCTATGATGGCAATTGGATGCTTCAGCACTGAGTTGTAAAATTGGGTATATGATCCTAATGCATAACCACAGCTCCTTTTCATGTATTGATCATTATTGGCCCAGTTAATTTGTTTATATAGTTGTAGTTTTGGAACAGAAAATACGAATGGTTCCACTTTACTACGTTTTCCAATGCCAAAGATATTTTCATATGTTTAAAACGAAGAAAAAACAAATATGGAACTCTGGAAGCTGTCTTGGACTGAAAAGAACTCCTGAGGTCACTGCTATATTAGAAACATGACTCTCATGAGTCAAAGAATTAAGGCAAAGTAAGTGACACACTGTAACCAGGTTATTGCACTTAGATCTGATCCTAAGGATGACAGAGAAAAAGCCTTTTGAAATGCTAGCATCAATAACCTTGAAGACAGTTATTAAAAGGTATAAAATTTGTACTGTATTATATAAGAAGGCTGTAATGGAATATACCATGATTCCCTATTTCCTATTGAAAGTGTAAAGGGATATCTGAAAAGACCAAGCACCTTTTGTTGCAATGTTTAAGCAGATTCTCACGTTTCCAATCCCCTGTTAGAAATTAAAGTGCCAAAGTTCCTGGTAAATCTTATTAAGACCATGCAATTGAATTCGTCTCCAGGTGAACAAATGGGAAGGAAATATTCATCTCACAGTGAACAAATGGGAACAGAAAGGAAGGGAAATATTATGCTAGGAGTGCTATTCAGTTCTTAGAGCTTCCCAGAAGACTGATGTCTGAATACTGTATTTAGAGCCAAGAAGGATTTTCACAATATACATCCAGGAGGTGCAAAACTCACTCTGTGTGATAGGACAAGTGCATTGCTCTGATCTTCCTTGTCACGTACTCGGAGATTTCAAAATAATATTATGGCTAAGAAAACAGTTTTGTATGTTTTCTACAGACAGAAAGATCTGAAGCACATATGATCCAACAATGTCCACAGTCACAGAAATTGTTGATGAATAGGGAAATCAGGACAACCAAGCATCAGATGAGCCTTCCAACTCTTCTGCTTTGGAGACCATGGAAGAGCTGCTCAGCACTCACAGGTATTCAAGTCTGGAGAGTACTCACTGTGCTATTTTAATTCCTTTTACTGTAAGTTTTGTACTATCCTAATCTGGAGCTGAACTAGAAGTAATAGTGATGACTGCAAAAATGATCTTTTAATCTATTAAGGATGGAATTAAGCACTCTATTTGGAACAAGACTGAACAGAGTTTTTCACAGGGTAAAGTGCCATGTTCTGTTGATCATACAAACCAAACCCAACTAAAATTTCACCCAGAGTTTTCAGCATACTCAGCCACGAAAAGTTTCAAGCAGATTTGTTTAACAGAACCTGTTTTGTCGCTCTAGCTCCCCGGAATCATATGACCATACAGTACACCTTATGCATTGAGATCTGTGTATGACTAAGAGTCTGAAAATTGTACATCGGCTAACAGGTATGGGCAGAGGCAGAGGCTTCCTATTTAACTTGATCCAGAAAGCTCCAACCTCACCCTGTTTACATATGCACAGCTTAACTGAAATCAGTGCAGCTCCCTCTGTTTGCTCAGGCTAAGAATAGGGGCTAAGATTTATACTGTAATTAGCCTCCAAGTGCCTCACCTCAGCTGTGCAAACCCACTTTTACCAGATACACTGATCATTGATTCTTTTTTGAAGTGTTAGGCTGTGTCTACACGAATGACCCCATTCTGCTTCCTTGCTTTTCCTTAGATTTTGCTGCTAGCAACCCAAAACTCCCTCCCACCATCTCTTACTCATGTTTCTGGTACCAGGAATCCCAGATCCATTCCATAAAACTCGACCCACGTCAAAGACCTACTCTGAGTGTTCTGACTTGGCTTTAAGCCAATAAGATTATTTTGCAGGAAACAGACAAAACTGGAACATATTTTCTATTTACACTGATAAAGTCAGTCAGCTGGAATATATTAAAGAATTTGCTGGTGCTAAATTAAATTTTCTAGTAACTGCATCACCTGAATGGAAGCAACAGAATTTCTCAATTATAATGGTTTTATCTGTAGACCTGTTTCTTTCAGATTTTATGACCAAAATGATGAGACAACTTTAACTCTGCTTGATGCTGTACAGCTCAAAATCAAGCTTATGTTCTTCTCTGGCTTGGAGTGAAACTGCACTCAATTTTAAATTACTTCTGATAAGAAGTATTTGCTAGTATACTTGTCAACATTGCTCTGTTTACAGCAAGAGTGAAAGTAAGCAGGTTTTTTTCAATAATTAATTAATATTTACAGATGCGGAGTTTTAATTTTCATATACATTCATAATAAGAGTAAGTGAAATGTGATACATGTAATAGAAGATTTGATTTTTTAAGAAATAAATGGTAGTCTTCAGGAAAAAGATGGAGCTACTGAGACAAAATATAGCAATTTTTGTAAATTATTTTAGACATGCTACTGAATAAAGATTTTTAAGTTTTCCAACTTAATTTCTAACTTTTTTATCTACCTGTATAGCTGAAAGTAATTTAAAATATTGGAAGACACACACTAGTTAAAAAAAAAAAAAAAAAAAAAAAGGCAGGAGTAAAACCCCAAATACTCAAACCTTGGAAACGATAAACAAATAAAGTATATTCATTGTTCTAAGAATAAGTACTTGGGGCCTACAAATATCAGTAATATCAACCAGCAGGACTAGCAACCAATTTATTATATTTTTGTGATGGTGTTAGTGGTCTCTGTTGTGTTGATATTTTAGATTTTCATTTCCAACTTAATAGCTGAAGTTGATTTTATTAAATACTTGCATTGTATGTTTTCTTTTTTATGACTTCTTGGCTCACAAAGAATAAAAAGAAGTGCTTTAAGGTCCCTAGAGACCTGTTCTTAGGTACATTGCTATTTCCAACTGGTTTGGTTGTGGGCTTCATTTGTTGGGGTGTTTTTTTTGTTGGAAACAATGATCTAAACATAAAATCTCTATTGCAAGCATGCAGATGACAGAGAGCTTCGTAAGTACATAAATAATTAAAGACTTAAAGCAGCTTGGCTACTGCTACAATATAACCTACCAGGTTAAACAACTGCAACTCAGCAAAATTTATTTTATACTGACAAATAAAAACTAACACTTTTGAGATTAAAATATAACTTGTGTAATAAGAGAATAAAAACTAAAGCTTGGAAGGTCTTCACAGAGCACAACTAAAACAATATAGACCGCCAGCCCCCAAATAAACTACTGCTGGACGGGGAAGAAGCCCAGCCAGAGCAGCGTGGCTCCGAGCCAGAGCCAGACTAACCTTGGCACAGAACTGCTGGGAGAGACAATCTGGTCACCAGCAAGTGAGACTAATCTAGCATTACACCACCACTGTAAAAGGGTTACAAATTTCTCCACTTCTGGCCAGGAGGCAGCTGCAGTGCTCCTCGTGGGGACTTGGATCAGCTCGGCGATTCCAACGGGGCGGTTTTAATTTTTCCCTGGTAGATTTGGTCAGACGGGCGGACTTGGTTCACCATGAGAGTGCAAGAGCCAAGGCAGCAGGAGAAATGGGAACGTCTGGCTGTGGCTGAGGCAAGAACAGCCCGTTCCCTTCAGCAGCAGCACAGGCTTTGACCAGCTTCTAAGCCAATAAACAGCTACACTGCTTCCAGAACCACATCAAGACAAACACGCCGTGCAGCAGTGCTTGGAGACCACTGCCATAACATGTGTGTCTGATGTAAAACTGTGACCAAAACAGAAGGGGAACAAAAAAAAAAAGGTGCAGCAATCACTGGTTGTATACAAAAGAGAAACTGCAAAAACAAGTGAAGAACTGGGTACACCTTTACACAGTGGTAGAAGGCAACCTACCAGTACTGGCTCCCTGAGCTCCAGCCAGAGAGGCAGTCCTCACATTAAAGTCTTAAGAGAGAATCTATTTTCCCAGGCTAAACTTAGGACTTCAAGGAAGTCCCATTTGATTCCCAGTAAATCTATGAAAAAGTGATCATATACATTCTGGTCTAATTGATAAAATTTTTCACATTTTTTTACTCATTTTAATTTTTGGGAGGTGGAAAGAAGGAATTTAAGGAAAAAACTTAGTTCCTTTAAAATTTTACATATTGGTCACCAAGTACTGAAGAAATACTGTTCCTAGACAGCTGCCTGTGTGCATTGCTTGCCCATGGGGAGTCATGGTGATCCCCCCACGTATAATCAGATGGGATACGTATCACAGGTCTGACTGACAGGAAGGGAGGGAGGAAACAAATCATCTCCCCTTTCAGCATGCATGATGGCACACCTGCTGAGATCATCCTAGCAAACTAATCACCTGGCACAGACCTCCAAAACTGCTGATGTTCTACTCTCTGCTGTCTTCAGCTGCTTAAAAAAATTATTTTATTTATATAAAGTTGCCAGTCTTAGCATGCAGAGATGGGTGAAATTTAACAGATGTGACACGTAAGGTTCCAATGAGACTAAATGGTTTATTGATCCTTTCCAGTCCTAAACATTATGAAAGCCAGACCCTGTGTGCACGGCAGACAGATCTGAATTATGATGAATCCCCAGGTGAAAACAACAATTGTGGCTAATGACAATTGGGGGATGGAGGTGGGTGGGAGAAAAAAAAAATCAATGCAATATAAAATAATTTCCACTTTAAGTAATTTCATTTGCCTGAGCATGCAGCCAGATGGATCCCATAGAGTTTGAGAAGCTCTTTGCTGCCTGTACACTTAGAGGAGTACATTGAGACATGTGTGCCATCAGGGGGAATTCATAAACCACTGAGTGTCCCTTGCTTCCTCTAATGGCACTCATCAAATTAAAATAGCTGAGTCACAGCCAGCGGCACGGGGGACAGCAAAAGACTGAATATATGCCAGTTTGGTTTGGTTCGACATGCACAAATTAGGAAAAAAAAAAAATTAAACCAAAAAAGGACAATTTCCATAAACATTTTCCTCGCTCCTGTTTTGACATCACGCAGGCTGTGGGCTGCTCTTGTACAGTACTGAGCATAACAATGCCTTGGCCATACAGAAATCCCTAAGGCCTCCTGTAATATATGTAATGAGTGGTAATGCAGTCTCCTGCTGTTTCCTGAGTCTCGAGCTGCTACGCCGACCTTCTCTTGATACTGCACACGTCAGCTGCCTCCATTTGCTTCTGGAATTAGCATTAAAATGGCAATCCTTAGAGATTATGCTACAACCACAGCAATGACAATGGAGATCTTTAAATATTTTCTAGGGGAGGTTTAATTGCATATTTTAAAAATACAACACTTTTCCTATGAACACAGGAAGCAAAGCTAAAACTCACTGTTTTCTTTAAAAATAATAAAAGATTACTTCTAGAAATTTGTGTCAGGAGATATATTTCTCCATCTCCATCTCTTGTTGCCAAGACAGCCTGTGGATGTATTTATCAGAGCAATGCCATTAACGAGATTTTATTGCAAGTTTATCTTAATTAAAAGAATGGATATTTTTTCCTTTCTAAAATAACTGCAACAGACATGAAAATTCCTGCAATATTTTATCAGATACTAAAATAAAAGACAGACTAGATTAGTTTAAAAATCTGATCAGTACTTCTAAGACAGGTGGAAGGAACATAATACTTGATAAACAATAATTTTCAGGTACTGAAGTGATTGGCTAATGAGATTTTGCACGGACATTGCATTCAGGAGGATTCCTGTCATGCTATATGTCAAAGTTGTTATATATTAAATCTAATTCCTTCTATTGAACTAAACTGCGATTCCTACATTTGTATCGCCTGCCCTTTACCTGAAACTCAGTAGGAAATATTGTCACAGCAGATTTATAAGCCCATATGAAAGTTCAGGGAAAAATAAGATTAAGAAATAGCACACAAAAAAGCCTGTAAAATAAAATCTTTTTTGTTCTTAGATGAACCTTATCGTTTAAAACTCTGAAATCAATCTTAATCTGTATGTTTGTATTTCTTTTTACTTGTGAATATATAATTGCGTTCTTTTCCATATATTTATGATGTACGGAAAATAAAAGCAAACACACTGAATTTGCACACAAGATATTAACAATTTAAAGAAATACAGTAATACAGTTAAGTACTGCACTTACCAAATTTTTTCAACAGCATCCTGATTATATTTGCAGCATGTCAAACCTAAACCACTATTTCCTAGGTAGGTATCAGTAATATGAATATTTTTAGTTAAAAAAAAAAAGTATAATGTGGCAAACAGAAAGATAAAGTCCAATTGCTGAAAGTTGTAATTGGACAAATTCAGTTCAGAAAATAGAGAACACTCCGCAGTCAAGGAATGTAGTAGATTCTCCCTCATTTTAAATCTTTTAATTAAGACTGGGTATCTGTCTTTAAGATATGCCATAGCTCAACCACAGATTGCAGGCTGGATGTTGATATTATTGAGTGACATTCTAAAGCCTGTGTTATTCAGGAGGTCCATTTCTGGTCTACATTTCCACTGAGATGAAAGGCACTCTAAAACTAAGTAGCACTTAATTTGATTTCTGTGAATTTTGAAGTCAGTGCATGTTCTCAGGGGTCAGAAGGAGAGAAAGGATGCAGGCACACAAACAGCAGTCTCTTTCTTCTGAATAAACAGAGAATGTTACCTTTCTTTAATGACAACACTATTCTGATTGTAATAGCAGTAGTAGTAGTACCTAAGCTTTAGGAAACATGTCAGTTCATGAGAAAAACTCATTTACAGCATTTTTAAAATAGGAATATATGTTATTTATCTGATTTGTCATTGTGTCATTCACGCACCATCTCAGCTAACTACTCTACCGTCCTGTGGAACAGCTTAGACCAATAGTCCTACTTTAAAGACCATGGGATTACCACTTTAAATACTTCCTTGTAGGTATGCATTTTTTTTTCTATTAACAGAAAACAGAATTAAACTGGATTTCTAATAAATGCATGCAAGATACAAAGATTATAATCTCTTTCTATACAGTGCTGAGTGTGTTACGGAGAGAACATTCCACACAATAGCTCAAAAGTATCTCAGCACACTGATGAGAATTTGAGGGCAAAAATAAAAATGTATTTAAAGACTTAAGAGGAACCATTATGCAGAACTATGCCCACACACCAACCTTTTCCTTCGCTAGGACAGCAAGAAATGGAACTACCATGAAAACTCTCTGAGTGTCAAGGGCAGAAAAGATAGGGTTTGCTCAGACTGCACAAGTCCAGTAGCCTCATTTACAGCCGTAGACACGCTGAGCTTCGAACTTTAGGCTGAAGCTCAGAAGTCCCATCCATTATTAAAGGCTGGCTGTGGCTCACGGAGCCCCCAGACGCCGCAAGGCCGGAGGGGATCCCGGCTGGGCTGACTCAGCTCTGTGTGCTGAGCACACGGCTGCCCTCAGCTCCACGGGTTACAACACCCTGGCCTTCCCCTCCACTCCTGTCCTCTGACTGTGGGCTGGCACCAGGCTGGCAGCTGCAGGCAGCTCGGCCCTATTCAGCTGTCGGAAGGATGTGGAGCCAGGGTAATCAACACCAGTCTTGCAGGGAAAGGCAGGAGACTGTGCCCATGTAATCAGCAGCACTTCAGAAACAAACAGCTCAGGATAACCTGTTCTCCCAGGTTAACTTCCCATGCTGCTTGCCAGCCTCTCTAGCTCATCTCTGAGCCACTGCAGCCCAAAAGCCCTCCTTTTCATCCTATCCATCCAACACTTTTTGTTTGTTTGTTTGCTTGTTTTTCCCTGCTGCTTTCCATCTCTGGCCTCTGATTCTTACTACGTCAACTTTTGAAATATCCACTGGAGCACAGGGAGAGGGAATCTGCTGTCCAGACAGAAGAATCAGAAAGGACAAGGTTCAGGGTTGACTGTGTGTGCAATTCCTCAGCCCTGGCCCAGCCTGTGTGGACATGCCAGCAGTAAAAGCCTGGCTGCAGTTGCCGTCTTAGCAACAACTCTTGTGCCAACGCTGTCCCCAGCCCTGGCCGGCCCTACCAAAGTGTCCCCAGCACCAGCAGCCCCTCCCAAGCACACGGACCCACGGGACCCAGCCTGCCAGGAGCCACGGGCTGCGCAGAGCATCCCGCTCCTGAGGGCAGGGCAGAGGGGCTCTCACGTAATGTGCAATCAGCCTGTGGAAAGCTGCTCCAGTGATGTGAAAGACGCACCGATGTTTAAGTAATTTAAACATTAATTTAATTACTCTCCTTTGGGAAGTAACTGCACTGGTGATGGGATGATCTAACAAGTTTCTGTCTCCTCTGCGAGCCTTTGGAAGGAAAAGCATTTTATTTTAAAATGCTTACTTGCCAGTGCTATGACATTATCACCTCTGATCATTCTCACGTTACCAGCACCACTTCCCTCTTCCTATTCAACTTTTAACTAAGATGTCAAAACTGTAATTTTCACCAGTAAATAAAAATGCAATGCATTTTTAAACGGCAGAATTACTCATTAACTTCACAGACTCCCTTATCTACTACTGAATGGCCATCCCTGAGCTGTCTAACTGAGATCGCCTAAGGGAGTTGCTCCACTATCAGCTGAAGTCACAAAGTCTTTGAAGTCCTTCTCTTGTAACATGAAGTTAAAAAGAAAACATTGCCTCCAAGGAATTCTAATTACAGTATTTCATTTCCAGGAACATAGTTTTATACTGACCCAACGGTTCAAGGTATACACATCTTTTTCTTGTCACGATGATAAATTAATAAAGTAAAATATATTTGAAATGTTTCCCAGGCCATGAGGTTTTAAATACATGGGTAAAAAAAAAAAAAAAAAAAATCAAGGTCAGAAACAATCCCCAAAAAAAAA
>VZTE01000365.1:3024984-3037653 GCA_013397775.1 Eulacestoma nigropectus | reverse complement strand
AAAAAAAAAAAAAATCCCTCTCAGGCGTTAAATCTTTAATCCTTGATTATTTGTCCGGCAAGGTGACAGATGGCAAATCTACTGCTATTATTAAAGCTCTTCCTCTGCATTGGCATCTGTTTTCCCTGGGGTGAGTAGGACGAGGGAGTTTGTCTGCCTAACCAAATCAGCCAAGGCTAGATATGACTCCTCCAGTATATTAATACTGCACAGATCTACATATCCTCACATTGTCTTGCAGCTATGCCTGCTAGTTATATATTGGGTTGTCATGGTAGTCTGTTCCAGTCTTTCCACAAAGGCAAATCTAAACTGATATTAATTAACACCTATCTACGTACTTCTAGTACATGAATCGCTGACACAAAGAGGCATCAAATTTACCAATCTCAGAGACCTGCAATTGTAGTCATGGAAACAAGATCCCAGCATCAATTTGAATTTGGAATTCAAAATGAATGATCATTAAAAGAAGGTTAGTATTGACAAACTCTTTGATATAGCTGTGTGTTCCTCCAAGCATATCTAATCCCCTATCATACAGACCTAGACTGAGTCCTAGGTAAAAATGAAGCTGCAAGGATTCATCCATTGATGAATCTATGGATGGGCAAGCTGAGGTGGGGGTAAGGGGGTGCCCAGGTTTCAGAACTGCATTAATAACAGAGTCATTTTCAATAACAAGAGCATTCCTAAAGGTACTAGGAGAGTTACCTGTTCTTTATAACAAGCTTAAAAGAAAGCTTAAGCCATACAGCTTAAAGGAAACAAGAGAACACTTGTTTCTTCATGTAAACTATGTAAACAAAGCCAGTGAAACAAAACAAACTTGGTGAGCTTTTCCTCACAGTCAATCCTTTCACTTTTGTTGAGGCATATGCCAACTCTGGGTGGTGTCCGGCAGGAATATGGGGTAGTTCTGTTATCTGTTGTTTCAGAAGGAGAAACTATGATCAAGTTCAGAATTCTGCCAGTTAAAGGTTCTGTCTTCTCTAAAACCCAATTACATTCTTCCCTTCAAAACATAAAAGTTAAATTTTGCTCTAAATGACACATAGCAGTGACGGAAATTTTGTCTACATTATAATGAAAGTATTTTTCACTCCTAAATGTGTAATGTTAGAATAAAATCATAAACGAAAAGATACTAAGCTTTGAGATGCTGATGATTATTACATGATGATACATTTCCATACAACCCCAACTATAATACTGTAACCTACTTTCCAGAAATAAACAACGGGTATTCAATGTCCAGAACTGCTCTTTCCTTTTTTCCTTTTGTGGGGGGGAGGAGAGGGGAGAGAGCAGGGCAGGGACTATAATTCATTCCCATTAGTTCCATTAACAGCCTTTTACAAACAATTTCAAACAAACCAAATAGAGACGAAGCAAAGCAAAGAAGCCATCTGCACAATTAAATGGTCGGTCAGCACATTTAACTTATATAAGCCATATTACTGCACAATGTAAACACTATCTCCCTGGGCTGACATCCTGGCAAAAAAAATATGCATCTTTCATGTGATGGAGGTTAAAGCTGCTGTGAAGTGGTCTACCTTGCTCTAGAGAAGAGGGCAAACATTACTTTATCTGTGAAGAAGAAATGGGAAGGAAACAGTTCCTCTCAGTGGTGTTCTGTTTGTGAGCAAAATTAAAAAGGGGGAAGCTTAAAACATGAAAAACGCAGCAATCAGGATCTTGTCTACCTTTTATTTCTCCCCCCACTTGGTAAAGATGTGAGATAAAAGACAAGTAAGAAGGAAGAAAAATGCACGTGGTAACAGAAGGCAGCTACCCATTGTGAAACATGCACATTTACTGTCTCCTGAAAAAACTCATTGTTCAATTCTGAGAAACACTTTTGGCAGTCAGGTTTTCTGAACTTCTTAATCACGGACAATTTGCCTTCTCCTGACACGTAGATTATTAAAGTGGCTGATTTACTTAGAATTAGTCTTTTGGCCTTTTGCATATAGAAAAAAGCCTATTAAACAGTATGACTCAAGCATGTGCCATAATTTTTCCAGCAACAAAACAAAAGGTCAAAGGCTGAGCTTAGATTTGACAGGTTAGCTGTGCTGTAAATCAATACTAGCCTTTGTTGACCACAGCGATCGCTTTATGAATAAAGGTCAAATCATTCAGAAGGTTCAAAGAATAGTAATGAAACCTCGTTCTTAAATCCATACATTTTTCTACGTTCCCAAAATACACTTTTCCTTTATTGGTCCTTTGCTGAATGGAAATATGATATGATCAGCTATAAATCATTCTGTTACCAGTCATAAATGGGAGAGAGACAGAAATCATCATCCATAAACTCCAAAAGTTCCCCTGACACCAGAAATTAAGAGGATGATGCCTTTCCCTGCTGGCCTAAGAGGGTGATTACCAGCGCTGTGCTAGTGCTGTAAAATACCACTTAATTTGGAATTCACCATGAGACTACTAATTGGGTGAACAGCCAGAAAGTGAAAGTCAGCAGTGACAGTCTGTCACTCAAGCATGCTTTTGCTATGTGCTGAGACATTTCATGCATCTGAAAGAAGCCACCAGCAACGAGATGCAGCTGCAGCGACAGGAGGAGAAGCAGCGACTGGAGCAATAGTGGCTGAACCTGTATGGAGGATGTGGGGTTTGGACACTGCAAACCTCCTGGTACCCAGCTCATGTTTTCCACAGCACAGCCTCCCTGATCATCCCAGCACAAAGCAGTGCTCTGAGCCAAACGGGAAAGTTCAGGGCTAGGCTAGAAGGCAATTTATTTTGAAAATAGAAGGGTCTCAGTGAATCCAGAGTGGATCTGACTGTCCTTTGTGAGAGAGAAACATGTTCATTGTCTACACTGAAAAGATAGAGCTAATTCACACAGATCTCTTCAAACAGATTCATCTTATCTTGAGATAAAGTGCTGCAAATAATTAGATAAAATTAAATCCTGAAACATTTAATTATATAACCTTCAGAGAATCATCACTGGTTCCTCTATCAGTACAAATGCTGTTTCTGGGGATTCCAGTGTTTACTTTGCAAATGCATTCAGAAAGGCAGCACCTTGTTTGGTCATTTCTTTTGATCTATTAAAGTTTGATAAGTTTCAACAATTTTTTTGCTACTGGCTTAGCATCCTGATTAGTTACCACTCAGCCACTATCCCATTGACAGATTCCTATTAGCAAGAGTTTAAGCCACTTTGTCACTACACTGCAGGGGAGGGAGAGGCTTTCTCCTGTATTTCATCAGCTTGGCAATCACAGATTTAGGAATCAGAAGAAAAGACAGATGCTTTTCTCCGTTTTGATGAAGGTCAGCAGCAGGAATTCGTCCCTTCCTGGAAAGTCTGGTACTACTACTATTTTACACTTCACTGGAGTCAGTCAAGAAAGGTTAAAAAGTCTGAGGTTCCCTCTGAGGTCAGAAACATCAAGAAGCAAGTAAAGCACATGGTCTTACCATGAGGTCTCAAAAGCTCTCCTCCTACTGCTTTACTTTTGTTTAACACATTTCTGCCCATCCTGTAAATGTAACTTCTAAATGTCTGTATATCTTTAAGGAAGGTTTTCTTCTCTTTATAGCAAAACGGTGTCTGAAACACAATTCTGCGTGCAACCCGACTCAAAGGTCATACCCTTATATGCAAGTATCAAAAAGATTTAAACAAACCTCTTAAGCTCAGTCTTTACATGCCATCTGCCCTGCTGGAATCACTGCCTTTTCTTCCTCATTTTAAAAAAGAGCAACAAAATTCCTAACCTGGCTGTAGGATGGGTCTGCCAGTTCACCACAGATATCATGCACAGCTTACTTTAAAATGGAAGCATTCATTTCAAACAGACAACACTGTTTAAAAAATAATAATATGAAGAAAACCCCCACAAACCAATCTTCCTGCGGTTTTCCAAAAGCATTCCAACGAGGTTACTTACACTGCTTTGAAATTGGTTTGAGTTATGGGAAGGCCACAGCCCGAGACCGGCAGCTGAGACAGCAGCAGAGATGAAAGTTTTTTAGCTTCCAGATCCAAGGGAGAACACAGCTGCTCCAGCTGGTCCCCTCAGATCTCAACACTTACTAGAGCGATCGAGAAAGCGATAAAGTTTTATGTCTCAGTTTGAAGAATGCATTAATAAAACCAACCCTGAAATAGAATGAAAAAACTCCAAAATAATTAATCAAACCCTAACCTTTCAGCTCTGGAAATTGAAGTGGGTTCATTTTAGGGAAGCTTGGTTCTTTTATGTACAGAATTACCACCTCTGCATGACACTCTAATTGGTGTGAGTCAGCACTAATTTTTTTTTTTAATGACAGTCATTTGTTTATGTTAACCCCACAAATGAATTTAATTGAAATAGAGCAGCAGCATATATGTGAAATAATCATAGAAGTTTTTTATAGAATACTAGGGGAAAAAAAATATTCATGCCATTAGATGTGGACCAAGGCAGATAAAATAGGAAAGTGTGATATGAAGCAGATTTTCAAAGAAAACCAGCAGTAATAACCGAAATGGAAAGGACTGGAGATCTTAAAGATCAACAGTGATTCTGCGATATTTGTACAATCCCCTCTGAGAACTTCACGAGAAAGTTGGAAGATGATGGAGAGAAAATACACAAATTTTAAAGAAAATAAGCAACCTATTTCCTATGCATAATTTCAACAAAACTGCTAATTTTGGAATTTACCTACAAACAATCACCTGTTTTAAAACAAAATGGCATCGTGGTTACAGTTGTTGTTAAAGTGTCCAGGTCTATTTAAACTGAATTTATCCAGATTCTGGAAGAGAAAACAACTTTTTTAAAGCATAGAGGAAAGTAGCAAGCCAGAAACTCAAATTCGAATTTTCAAGCTTGGTTTATAAAAAGGTTTCAGTTCCCAACTGAGGGCAATGCAAACCACTGAACATAAAGTAAAAATTATAATGATGATGATACTAGTTCAATTTAGGAGTTTAAAAATGAACAGAGCATCTTTGAGAATTTGCTTTCTGTAGTGCTGTTTTCTTGGTCAGTGGTTTTGGCTGGGGCAAAGCTCATTTTCCTCACTGCAGCCAGTACAGGGCTGTGGTTCGGATTTGTGGCCAAAAGAGTTTTGATAACGTGGGGACATTCCAGCGGAGCTGCACTTACACAACGCCAAGGCGCTTTCGGCTCCTCCCCTGCCCCACCAAAGAGAGGGCTGGGGGTGCACAAGGTCTTGTGGAGGGACAGGCGACCCCACCTGACCCCAGGGATATCCCAGAGCATACGGCATTGTGCTCAGCACAGAAAGCCAGGGGAAGAAGGAGGAACACAGGGACATTGGGAGCGACGCTGCTTGTCCTCCCAAGTCACTGTGATGCGCGATGGAGCCTCGCTCCCCTGGGGATGGCTGAACACCTGCCCAACCACGGGAAGTGCTGAATGGATTCCTTCTTTCGCTTCTCTTGCCCACGCACTTTTTGCTTTGCTTATTGAGCTGCCTTTATCTCAACCCACAAGTTTTCTCACTTTTACCCTTCCAAATCTCTCCCCCATGCCTCTGAGGGGCATGAACAAGTGGCTGGGTGCCTGCTGGGATTAACCCACAACAATCAGGAATAAAGTGCCTTTAAAGAAATAAACACCGTCTTCAAAAATGTAATACTGCTAGAATTATTTCACACTGTATTGTAGACAACTTTATGAAGGAGAATGTATTTCAAATGGGGCGTCCTTTTTAAGCACAAAAAATATTCTTTTCAAGGAGATTAAAAATTATTTTCATATGGAAGTTTTTCTGGAAGAATACTATCTAGCCAAAATTCTAGAAAAACTTCAGGACTGAAATTCAACAGCTGTACTTGAAGGATGATATGATGACATTGCATCAGATCTACCAGAAAACTGTATTTGCTTTCTTCAGTCATCCCATTTATCATGTAATACTTAGGAAGCTGAAGATTCCTCTGCCATCAGCCACACTAACAACATTTTATTGTACCTTAAATTACCCCAAATTAATTTTAAGTGCCTTTTTTTTCTTTTTTTTCCTCCATAAACTCATCAGCGGCTATGAGAAAAGGTATCCTGCAAGACTTTATTCAGAAATTCTCTCTTTTCCAATAGTGGAAAAGCTGAAAGCAAATGACCATTTGTATCAAAGCAGTTATGGTTCTATTGAGTTAGCTAAACCACACAGGCAGCTGGAAATCAATAGGAACTAAGAGATGCGAAGCAGTATGCAGGAAAGCACACATTTAGCCAGTCAAGGCTCCAAAACTACTTACTGGCAATTAGCTTGTTAATTGTAATATGATCAGCATTGCTTTACGTCACAGGGCGGATAATGGAATTGTACAAAATCATCACTCTTGCTTCATGATGATTAATTAACACAGTAAACAAATGAAAAGTCCCTCTCCACAGTAAACCTCATTTAAGAACCACCAAGCAACAGGTATGGCATAAAAAAAAAAAACCTCTAACACAAACAAACCTGATATGTTTAATTATGTACCACACACATAAATCTTAAGCTGTTTTGTTTGAATATCCTGTAATCTGTCTTGTCTGAAAAGAATCCAATCATGTTTTTTTCCCTCCATAAAACAAGCTTTAAAATAAACAGAAATCAGCTTTTTTTCCCCTTTTCTGTTACTTAAATTACATACTTCTTTAAAAAGCAGAATTTTTTGTGTCTACCAAAGGATTTTGTCCATTTTGTTGCAGATGCTCAAGAAATTAAGTTCACAAAGAAGGTAGTGATAAATATTATATGCTTTCAAACGCAGGTGCAAATTCTTGAAGCTTTTGTTTCAACATTGTGGGAAGTGATTCATTTTTGTGTTGCTGGTTTTAATCAGCCTATATTTGGAAAATGGGTTTCAGAGCTTTCATACACAACCTCTAATTTTAAGAGTTAGTCAGGGAAAAAAAAAAAAAAACACACAACCTTCCTGAGTAAAGTGGACACAGGAAGTAAATATTAATTCATTTATAGTAGGATTCTGGATGTAATTAAGTCAGTAATTGGCTATTGTTGGCCTAGAATTTCTTTCTAACCTTCAAAAGCATATTTCTTTCTAAGCTCACTAGTGGACCCCATATTTTGGACTCTCACTTCAGAAGCTTCCTGTATCAATATGGCAACACTGCTGGTACTTCACTGCAAAAGACAAAGCATCCACAGAAGGGGATTTATCCCATCCAGCGGTCTGTAGAGAAGTACAACACTGTTTATTTCAGTTGATACCTATAACAAACCGTGCCAATACCTAAGCAGAGGTCACGAAGCGCCAGCCAGAAAGAAGAGAGTGTCACAGAAGAGCTGGGCAGGTCCTACAGAGCAGAGAGCATCTGGCTCCGACAGGGAGAAACCTGGGGAAGTCTGCGGAAGTTCGATTTCCCGTAGGATCCATGTGCCATTCACACTGCTCGTGTTATAACTCCCTTGGGGTTAGGCTAGACTTCAGAAATAAAAACCTGGCAAAAGACCATCATGCAAAGTACAGGTCACAACCAACAGCTCCTAAGTCTTACAAAGACTGCTGCTCTACCTAAATTTTCAGTAGGAGCCACACTCGGTTCTCACCACTTGCATTCCTGGCCAGCCAGTGATCCCATCATAGAACAACATTATGGTGGCAGACATTCATGAAAATCTAAAAAAGAACCCCAAAAACCCAAACCATTTTTCAGTCTCATACACACTGTGCTGTACATCCAGGCACAGCTTCAAATCTCATCTGAGGAATACATACCAGAAAAAGTATTTGAATTCAGAGGGCCAGAATATTAACATGTCATAACCTTATTAATTCCTTTGAACATCTGACATTAAAATACTATTCCTTAAATGTGCAGTGGCTGAACAGATTTGAAAATATTACCATTCTGCCTTACCAAAAATAACTGTTACATGGATTTTATATTCCTTGTAAATCAAGGGTGGCAGCAGCAGGTAATTCCATTTGGCTACTGAACATTAAATGTGATATTTTCAGTTAGGAATGCTTCAAGATAATTACATTACCCCCCTCAGAACTCACATTTGGGATACATCCAACAGTTTGTTACCTCAACTACAATAAGAGCACTTAGAATTTAAAACCAAAACAAAATCCCCATGACATCAATGTAGGAACTGGTAAATAAAATAAAATAGTAAGAAATACTCTTTTATTTTCTCAATCCTTATTTAGATCTATTTATATTAATGTAATATATTATTATTAAATCACTAATTTTGAACAACAGTTCAAATTTCCAAAATAAAGTAGCTAATTTTCCTAATCCTAAAATAACTGAAAATAATGAGGTTATTATATATGACAGTGAAATTGATTTCTTGGAGTGTCAAACATGCTAGAAAAATCGTAAGTTCAGAAAATTTAGTAAAACTACCTGTGAAACTTAGATGAAGTAACGGAAAGAACTAGTCTAAAATTATCCTACTTAATTTACTCAATTATCAGATAGAATTCAGCAATTAGTATCAGGTAATTTTAGGAAAATTATCCTATTAATTACACATTTACTGGAATTTAGGTCAGAATTACATATTATATGAGGCACTATTAGCAAAAAAACAAGAGCTCATACCATTTATATTAAGAACAAAAGCACAGCTCTACTTGAGTTTGTAAACTAGAGCACAGAGCTTTTTTTTTTTAATGGTATTATACTTTTCTATTTAAAACATACAGCTATTTCTCTTATATAAGGCGTTTGCAATTGGAGCACTTGCTCAAGAAGTGTTAGACTTTCAATAAACCTTTGGGAATCACAGGAGACTCAAACTCATCTCTCCTACATCGTACAGTCTTCCTGAGCAAGCATTCTAGTATACCAATGAAAACTGGCTTTTACAGCCACTATCATTCAAAATGAGGGTCATTATCGATAAAGATGCCATGCTTTAGGACCCATCCCACACAAAGGAGATAACTCCAGGCACCAAACTTTTCAGACAGCACAGCAGCATTTAGTTTTCATTTCCCAAGCAATTGTAGACATAAACTCCAAACTAGATGCTCAGCAGTTGTGAGTCCCCACAATAACAAAAAAGTATACAGCTGATAAAAGCATGGGCTACCAGCAACTTGACAGAGCTTTTTTGGAAATATTTATATGGGTTAAGAACAAAAACTCTGGTGAAATTTTGTAGATTCAGCTCTCAGATATCACCAGTACAATTTAAGTAATTTTTTTTTAATATTTGCACTGCTTTCCCTTTTGGTAAATACTAGCATGATAACAATTAAAGCTGCACATTACCATCAGCTGCAGCACATAGTTTGCCAGCATTTTTTCTATGAAGTTAAGACACATCTTCAAGCTTTGCTATTGCTTTTACAGCATCTTGTGGGCAGCAGCAAAACTGTCCCTAATTAAACCAACGCCACACCACTGCTGAGTCAAATGCCTGAAAATAAATCCAAACATTAAGAGAGCCAGGAAATCCCATTATTTGTGGAAAAATATGACCTCAAATCTGGTGTTATTCTGGGCAACCATGACCAAAAACTTGAAACTGGGGGCAAAAAAGTCAAGTACTGGGAGATGGCGATAAATAGCAGAGACAGAACTTTGTCTTCCTTCTTTAGTTCTCAGGAGGCTTTGCCATGGGAAAGCAGTTGAAAGCTCCTTCTCATCTCACCCTCCGTGTCAAAAGACAGATATTGGCTAAACCCAAATCTGTGATGGACTGAAGAAGGATCTGATCAGTGCTAGATGCCAAACCTAACAACTGGTACCACAAGGACACTGGGCTTTGCATGAGGTTACAGCCTCCAGACTTTTGTCTACCATGTTTTGAAGATCTTCCCATAAAATTACACTTTTTAGTCAGACCAAACAGATCATTCTCCAAGTGGATGATCCCAGTGTTTCTTTTCTAGGATAATTCATTAAAATAACAGTCTCTGTAATGATACAGACTGAAGTTTAACAAACTAATGAAGAACTTGAACTAAAGTCAATGCTAAAGGTGCAAGAGGCACCGACTTCATCAGATTTTTGCTTGCATTCATACAAAATTCGCTAACTTCAAACAGGTTCCAAAAGCAGGTGAATGGGATAAGCCAATCTGTCACAGACCTTACAACCGCACTCCAAATATGTGCATGAAAGACAGAAAAATAAAAAGTGTCAATCAAACGCTAGGAAAAAGGTAGAACTATAGTCAGAACAACTTCTTCATTAAGTAATCTTAATTTACTTTTTTCCTCTTCTGAAAAGCCTAAAATATAGAGACAGTCTAAGTGCCCCAGCCTTGTTTCCAGGCAGCATAGAATCCATCTGAAATACCATACATTTTAAAAAGTCATCTGTAAAAGAAAGCCATATAAAGAACTAAATGCATGAGAATCTTATTGGTTAACATCTGTAACTAATTTTTTGTTTCCCAAGTAAGTTCTTCACAAAAACCTGTAACATTAAACAGGTCTATTTCTTTCATAACTAAGAATTTCTTATAAATATTACAACTTACTCACAAATGTTCTGCATTATATATAACATGATACTAAAGCCTACTGCTATAGTACAAATGGCCTTTCTGCAAATCAGTAATGAATTTTAGTCTGGTGCAGGAAGCTGGCAAAGGAGACACTTCTGGTAGGCAGTCCAACCTTTTGATGCTTTCTACCAATTTGCAGCCACCCTTGAAGCCATTTCAGGTTCTTGTTTAGAACAATGCCATATTTATATTTAAGGTAAGTGGTTTAGTATGTTTTATGGAAGGTTGAAAAAAACACTTATCAAAACACTCTTTTCCTCTCAAAATATATTTGTCTGATTCAGTCATTTCCAATTAAATCACATTGATTACCACCCTGAATGTTCCCTTTTTTATAGCTGTTACATTTGTTTTTATTGTGTGATGAATATTTTTAAAGTATCATTAAGACTGTAAATGATACAGTAAATATTTTTAGCACACTAACAACAGAACAACATATATATGTTTTCAAGGGAAACAAATTCTGAGAGAAGAATATATCTACAAGTGATCCAAAAGCCACCAAAATGAATAGCAATACTATGGCTCAGGTCCCTGACTTCAACCCTGGAAAACACAAATATTTAAAGTCTTATAAATAATTCTATCTGCCCTCCTTTCAACAATTCTCTGATAATGACTGCAGCTATTTGATAAAAGCCTGGAAATGAGCATTTTCTATTCACTCATTTACATCGAAAAGTTTATCATCGTCTAAATAAATAAACTGTGTGCTTTCACTAGAGATAATAAAACTATCATTAATTTCAATCAGCAATGAATTTAATCATGTAGACCTGCAGTTGTTGCATAACTTGCCTGCAATTTCAAAAGCATTTATCACTGTCATCATTTGTATATATTTTTAGATTTCAGTCCTGTAAAAATTTACGCATCAGAAACATGTTCCAGTGCTGCTTTTTAACTCCTTTAGAAAAAAGCCATGATCTGTATTTAAAGTTTGTAGCATGCCCTTAAAACTCCAAAATGTAATTAAATTCTAATGGAGTTGTTCCAGTTTTTTAAAGCAAACGAAAGTAAAATCAGTAAACTATTTGTAGTGCTTTCCTGGTTTAAAACATTTAAAAGGTCTATTACCCCTTTTTGTGGTTTGATATGGTGAGAATGTAGACATGGAGACCATGTCAGCTTTTGGCTACGTACAGAAGTGATGACCAATGGTTTAATGCAGGCTTTAAAATTTATAGTCTGGAGCAAATCTTTTTAAGTATGAACAAGAAAACAAGTTAAAGAATCAGATATGTGTTGCCATTTCTCAGCCTGGAAAGGTGAGTTGCTGGTCAGAGGACAGAGAAGTGCCAGCAAGAGGCCCAGAGGGCTATGGAAGCCATCTCTTCCTACCTGGGGGGAAATCAGCTCACAGCCAGCTCTTGAAAAACGACGTTCACCCCTTTTTTATTTATAGGCAGGCTCTTTTTCCATCCAGGAACTCTCTAGTGATAGCTAAGGACTCTTGATCTCATTGAGCCACATGTTAAGTGACTACATTGCCCTTATCAAGACCAAGAGGTAGTTCATTGTGCACTAACTGACATGAAGCTATATATATTATATATTTTATATACTATAAACTAATTTAAATTAAGATTTGTGTACAATCTATTACAGCATTCATAAGACATCAGTGATATCACGTTATCAAAATAAACATTCCGTTTAAATTAACAAAAATTAGCATTCATACAGAACCATCATAGGTATTCAAAAATATAATAGTTCAAGTCCAACCAAACTCCTTTGAAGTACATGAGTACTGTTTTGCTAGTAAGCAAAAAGAAAAAGTAGAAACAAAAGTGTATTTGGACATGCTGTTTCTTCTGAACTATTTTATACCTCAGCTGAAGTTCAGCCCTGTGAAGCACTATGGTGCAGACAGGTGAACATAACCATACTGGAATTACCACTTAAAGCAAACGCTGAAAGGCAAGAGAAACATTACATGATTGCTTCAGCAAAACGAGTCTGACCATCTCTCATAATTATCTGTACAACTCAACCAGATAAGAAGATAGAAACTGCATTGTTTAGCAAAGGTATTATACTCTTTACTTCATACTTCTGAAATAAACATACAGAAATTTTAATTTCATTAAAAACTGTGTGCAGCATTAGCCTAAGGTACTTAAGGGCTTTTATGTATTTAAGATGATTTTGTAAAGTATTAAAATAAAAAAAAAA
>VZTE01000365.1:2927813-3024852 GCA_013397775.1 Eulacestoma nigropectus | reverse complement strand
AAAAAAAAGTAATTTAAATTATATATAATTTATAAATAATCATATAACAGAAATTATATTCAAAAGAAGGAGCAATCAAAGTCCTCATTGTGAACACGCCAACAGCAGTGCTTTTTATTATTTTTTATGTTTTTAAATAAAGGGTTTGTAGACTGTGGGGCAAAGATTCAAAGGGTAAAAATGGAGAGGAAGATTTGGCAAAACGGAGAGTGGTTCATTGGAACACAAAGAACTAAGAGGGAAAGTAAATTTGCCATGGAAATGGGATGGCCACTAACAAGATGCAGAGAAAATGACAGTACATGTGTTTAGAAATGAGGTAACAGACTTGGAAGGACACCAGAAAACTACAACATCACCTGTTTCCTCCCAGGAGAAAGGGGACAGAACAGGAGTAGAAGAGTGCGGAAGTGCTATCTGTTCTTGATTAAAGACTGAATACTAATTCTTTGGCTGTGAGACAATCACAGATAAATTACAAGTAATGTCTCTTCCCTCCTAAAAAGCACAATAATGTGATTAATCTGTAAAATTTTAAAACCAATCCAAATCAAACGTAACACAGTCGAAAATAGATCAGATTTTTGAGCACTCTCCTACATGAGAGTAATAAATTTTCATTTTTTAGACCTTGCAGCTTGGAGTAATAGCAATTGAGCTGTAATGCTTACATTTTTCATGTGTAGAAGAGCAAGTGCTTGTACTGATTTGAGGAGACCACTAAGTGAAAGTTGTAGCACTTCCATTAAAGTGTGTCATGGCTATTGTCCAAAAGGACTTGAGCACTCCTCTTATCTCTAATTAAAATGTAACAATTTATTCGCTGTATCTGTCAGTTCAGAAAGGATGGGACTTGTGAAGCGTCAAAGGACACCGCAACTAGAAAATCCACTCGAGTTCAGAACCAGCAACAACTGCCAAAGAGCCGCCCTGCAGTTCATCATCTCTGAGTTAATACGTTGTCATTGCAGCAGCAGCAGAGTACAGGGAGCATACTGAGCATTTTTATTGCACAAAATAAACCAGGCAAAAAATACTCCAGGAGACTAATGACAGTTGACAACATACTTTTCTTTCATATGCATATACGAGAGAGAGAGCAAGAGCGATGGAAGACCCAACATCATAAGAGGAATGTGAGTGTGAATATTTTGCTCAACACTCATGATAATGTTTCTTTCCTAGAAGGCTGTCTCAGCTGTGCAACTCTTTTGTGGAATTTCGCCAAGGACTAATGAGGCAAAACTTTCACCCCCGGGATACCATTCTTTTTGGGTTGAAAAGAAATAAAAAACTGAAAAGTGGTCAAAACCGTCTGATCCTCCAGCCAGTCTTCCACAACGTCTCCACTGCAGGACACATCAGGGTGGACTTTGCCATAATACGTAACAATTTTGTGTGCAAAGCACCACATGTGCCTACCAAGTATTAGGCTGTGTCTTTAATTACTGGTAATTACTTTCTGTAAAAACATATTTCTTAATATTATAATGTTGCACAAGAGTATTTTATAATGATGTAAATACCTGAACCTGAAGGTGCCTTTATATTGCACAGAAGTACAATAGAACTGCTACAAAAGCACCCTGATCTACCAGCAGGAAGTGGGCCTCTCTCCACGCAAGACCTACCAAGCCCTAAGATTCAAAATGTGTAAACAGCACTTATCCCACTACTAAAAGGTTCAATTAATTTAGAGATCAGCAATTTTACACAAAATATCAGAAGTCAAATCACATACCATCATGGATGTGCACAGGTATTTCAAGACTTACTCCATGACTGCCTGGAGGACTCCTCCTTTATCCAGGAACTGGTTAGAGAGAAATGCTGCAATATTTACATTTGCTGAGATGATGAAAGAGCAGTGAGGCATGATGGAGTGTATGACTTTGGAATTCAGACTGTGACTTAGGGGATTTTGCATGAACAAAGCATTCTGAAATCAGCGCCTGCCACATGGATCACTGATGATTCAGAAAATATTTCAGTGGAAATGATACACACAGGCCCTTGTTAACATTCTGGCAACAGACCATTGCAGTTTTTCTGCCAGACGTGCAGAAGCTGAACTGGCATAACATCATGCTACACCCTGTACATCCTGCACGTATCTTTCAGCTGTGATTGCTCTGCTATAACAAATGGCATCTGAGAGCCCATAAATATCAGTAAACAGTTCCAGCCTATTAATAGCTTGTCTCCCTCTTTAATTTGGCATTTCATACAAATAACATCAGGCTATTTCTGCTGTTCTGAATAGAGGGCATTTGCTTTTGGGAAAGATAGGCAGAAGGACTTAAAAAAAAATACTCAAATAAAAAAAAGAAACTTGCACAGCTTGCTTTTTTTAATACCACTGAATATATGAAGGATTTAACTCCTTGGTCATAGCTTTACATATGTAACTGAGTGATTGAGTGCAACTAGGATAAAATAAACACTTAAATTTTTGCCACTACTTCAAGACAGGAAGCTCTAAAGCCACATGCACTCCATAGGCTGTGAGGAAACCTGGTCAAGACGTGTGGCAAAGCCTCTACTTCTTTATCACATACTTTCATTTTTGCCTGCATTGTTGCTGCAAACTCAGCAGCAAGTGTACAAGAAGTCTAAATCTCCTTCCATCCAGTGCTCAAGCTCATTAAATGTCATAAAATGTTTCTAAACGGAGAAAGCAGAAAGGGCAAGGTTCATAATAGGATTTACAGAACAAAACATCCCTTTCATTCACTGTAACTTGGGAGAACATCTGTACCAAAAAAAGAAACAAACTCACCACCAAACAACCCCCTAAATGATCAGTGGAAGAAGTTCAGTCATCTGACTGCCCTAAACGCTGTTAAACAAACCCCATAAAGCCGACCTATTAATCCTCCAGCAGGGCTACTGTAGAAATAATAATTTATGCAAGCCCCCTGGTTACTCTGATGTCTTTATCTGTGGAAGTGCAGTGACCCCTGAACGTCTTTGACCTGCTAAGTGCTAACAAATCAAACACTCAACGGCTTTTAATATATTTTCAGGCTGGAGTCCTTCTAATCAGATGCTGACTCTTGAGTTCTCCAGCAATGAATATTTCATAATATTCAGCCAAATAGTGTTAGAGTCAGAAAGTATCAGCTCCTGTGGATTATATGCAATCTACTCTCTGCATACAATTATAATAATTTTGTTTCCTAAATTCTTATCATTTGGCAATATCAAGTGAATGGAAGGAATGAGACCAGGCATGGCAATAATACTTAAATAATAAATCACTATGAAAAATATATGGAAATTTTTGGTCTATAGAATTACATACAGCTATTTCTTAAGCAATTTTTCTTTATACCTGAAAGGTAAGTTTGATATATTACATTCAGAAGTTTATACTGACAGGAAGTATGAAGTGAAAATACTAAACTTTTTTCCACTGGAATTCCATGTCTGTGCATTTATCATATTGGCAAGGAAATACACTATTCTTAAGACAGCCCCAAATGTGATCTAATTTTCCAAAAATAAAGACATTTAATTATAAATTTACTAACTCCACTTTATCAAAATGTAAAAAAAAAAAAAAATAGAAATGCATTAAAAAACAAAAGCAGAGTGGAAATTAATGATAAAATATTACCCAGCACAAAAAACCAATGACTGTAAAAGAGATTATTTTCTTAGGTTGTTGTCTTCAACCGCCAAAGCCAAAGTAATCAATTTAACTGGTCCTAAACATTATACATTTTGTTAATACTTATTTAGTTCTGCAGGTTTCCTTTATCTTATGACTCAGGATATAAAAAGGGCTTCATGAGGAAGAATATAGAAAAGATCAGGACAAAAGCTCATTGGAAGCTACTTAAATGTGTACTGAAGAGCAAGACTGCATTCCCCATACTAAATACAACCCAGAAGATCATCCTTCCTTTGGTTCACTGTTACTGTCATGGGAAGTACGACGTTATTTCAAGCTTGTCTCTACCTAGCAGAAATTAAATGCTAATAATATTTAATGACTCATTTTCCAGTTAATCTACTACTTGAATGCAAAAATACGACGCTAAGTAAAATCCTTCCAAACGTGCATATTAAATAAATCCACAGCATTCAAAACAGGGATTGAGAAGGCAAACATAATTTGCAATGTGTGCCAGTAAGTAGCTTACCTTCTCATGAACTCAGATTTGATGATTGTTTCATTGGTTTCTCAAGCCAAAAATGGCTTGTACTTTAGCAGTTTGCCAGAGGGAAAACAAACTACAGTATCTTGTGAAGTGCAACAACAGAAGAATGAGCAAGTGCTAATTTGAACAGTCACTAAGCTGAGTTATCAATAAATAATCAATCCTCTCTAAAAGATGCATTATCGGTCTCTCATTCTAATATGGAAAGTATATTACCTTTTGAACAACCTCTTACTGAATTACTTTTGTCCATTCAAATTTTAGTAATGCAGCTTAAAATGGAAAAAAATGAGCCTGAACTTTGGGCTTTGTTTCCCCTCCACACACACACTGGGAGGATTATAAAAAATTCACAGCCTGACTTATCCTTGTTTTCTCATCCTGCTGAAACCTAACTGCCCACATTCACTCACATCATCTGTCCAAAATGAAAGCTGCTACAGAAGACAACCTTCAACACACGGTTTGCCGTCACATTGTGACTTGCACTGAACAGGCTTGCAGGCTCCACTGAACCTCCTCCCCCCTGAGTGTAGAAACACGGTCCCAGAGAAAAGGACCAGGCAGCAGTAGCCACATTATCTCCTCCTAATGCAAGGAATAAGCATTTCTTAGAAGCCAGAAGGGGAACTCAAGTTTCGATCTCTGGCCGAAGAATCTCCTCTTTGAAACACAGATTTGTAGAGATTTTCAAACCATTAAAGCTGTCCTAACTTGCTCTAGATGAAGTAGTACTTTTCTACTTTCTATGATGGTAGCATCTCTTGCATTTCTGGAATTTATACAGAGTGAGAAAATAGCAGGAAGCACAAATAAGTAAGTCCTTTGAGATCTATCTATGAATAACAGTTACACCTTCATAGTAATTAAACAATATTCACAGTTAGTGTAATAAAACTAACAATGTGAAAAAGCCCATAAAAATGATTGGGATTTCCCCGTCTAACTCAACACTAAAATTGTGTATGCACAAAATCTAAACTTACTTTTCATTGTTAGCGTTTAATCAAAAGCAAGATTTTCCAACTAAACATTGCCAGTTGCATGGGCTGATTTTCTAAGGCATAAGGCGGACTTTTACTGAAACCAAGGGGCAGATAAGCACAGCCTCCATTTATACATTTGAAAGTATCCCTCCTGTAAAGCCTTGATAAAAACAAATGTGAAATACTTCTGAACATTGCGGTTCACTGCTGAGAAGAAGGGAAATCATGAATTACACTAATGCTGCAAATGCAATGATTCTCATCCTGACCTAAGGGAAGCCTGATGGAGTAGATTTGTGTCATGGAAAGTGTAACAGCTACCGAGTCCAGGCACTCCAACTGTTCTCCTGTGAGTACCATCCTTCACTAAGGCCAAATTTGCAAACTTCTGCCTAAACAGAAGCTGTGTTTTTCTGGCTCATTTGAGATGAGCCTGCAGGACTCTGTTGCAGCTGGCAGAAGACTAAACTGAAGCCTCTCCAAACATTTTAATTCAGAAAATATTCGTTTGGACTTGAAAGAATGTACTTCCCAAATCCTGGGGAAAAAACGGTTTTTCCTCTAAATGAAAGAAGCAAAGCTTAGAATAGAGCAATAGACTTGAAATATTTGGCTTTTGTGTCTAACAAGTGGATGTTCTCTGAAGTATTGCTAGAGTGTAAAAGACAGTCTGGCGAGTACCAGCATCACAAGCAAGTGGCTGAACCTGTGACCTTGGCCAAACATCTTATAGCAAATCCTAGAAGGCAGTATGACAGAACTCCAGAGCACAATACGTGTTTTTCCGTATGTTAAATCTCTTCCCATATCCAAAGCAGTTTTATTTCCCATTTAAAAGCTGTCAGAAAAAAATAATACCTATCATTTACAACACCTCTACTCAGCAAAGACTTTTGATTACCTTTTTGCTACTTTAGCATGAAGACTGATATTGAAATAAGATGTACCACAAAGCTTTTTGGCACTGTGTGTGAAGCCTTTTGCTCAAAAGCATAAAATGTCCAATACTGCAACTACACAGTAACCACATTTCTTTTTGTGCTGTTTTTGATTTTGATGGTTTTGTTTTTGATGGTTCCTCATGATGTGGAAATAAAAATATGCGTTATTCACAGCGCTTATGTGTTAACACCAGTTTCTTCCAGAAGTACATGCAGATGTACCTTGCTCAGATTCAGATGTGCCTTGTCAACCTTTAGGTAACAGACTTGGATCTTTATCTGTAGTAGAAAGTATTAATTCACTGATACACAAATTAGCATGAACTCTCTGAAATAAGTAAGAAAGAAGCTAAATTGTACCAATACTACTTGTATTAGTCTCCACGCAGAAACACTTTTGAAACAGGCTTTAAATAATTTAAATACCACTGAAAACAATTAGGAAAAAAAAAGAAAAAAGTGATCTATGGCACTAAACAAGATTTATCTTTAGTAAAATAATTATTTAACAGAAGTAAATGAAAGTGCAAACATCTGATTCAAGGTTTTAGAGATATCTTTCAAGAAAGGTCCATGGCAGATATTTGGATAGGTTCAGAGTTCTCTTAGTTATTCCAACTTTGCAGCAAACACAGTAGAATTATTCTTTATTCTTCTACTAAGAAATAAAAAAAATCATATATATTTCAGAATAACGGAGTCTGGAAAAGTGATCCAAACTATTATGTGCTTTGTCTCCTTATAACTTTTCAATTTTCAAAGAAGCATAGAACAAGACACCATGTTGGAAGGGAACTCAAGGATCATTTTGCCCAAACCTTCTCGGAAAAAAAAAATCATACTACAATTTAAGAAAGCATACTATCATTTTCTACTCCCACCGTAAAATAAACATGAAATGCCTTCATGTGGCATTCAGCATAAGAGAAACCCTTCAGATGTGAATTGATACTGTTGAGATTTTCCTCTTCACTGCAGCAGGTGATGACAAGTCAGGCAGAAGAGAAACTGCAGTTGCAATTCCACACATGTTGGAATTGCAACCAATGTGCTTCAGGGCCTGCAGGGTTTATACCATACCATCAACTTCATTATTATAATATCATTATCAAAATCCAAAACACAACCCTGAGGTTCTTCAGGCACAGATCCTTAACATAAAGAGTAACACTTCCTGGTAAGCTGTATATTTTTATAACAAACCTAAGCACTAAAAACATATTAAAATCTTGAGGTAACTTCTTTATTCTTGTCAAAGGCAAAGATATTTCCCTCTTGGATGAGGCCAACAAACCCAGAAAGAATGAGAAGCTTAAAGGCCATAAATTTAGCAGAGGTGAAGAGTGGTTATTCTCAATTGAAAAGTATATGCACAGGTGCACACATCCACACACAAAAGCTCTTTCCTTTATTAGGCTCATCCTTTCTTCTCCAGCCTCAAAGAAGGTGCCTCGCTAACCAACGGAGTGACAAGCCATCACATCAAGATACAATGCCTCCAGCCTGCCCTACCAAATACTGCACACACTCGGAATTGCCAGAAAATGGTTTCTGCAAGATGAAAGTCTACCTCAAATTGCTAGCTGAAAATTCCATCTCACGCTCAGTGAGCAGATAAAAAATACTGAACATGCTGGAAAATGAGCACATTCAGCTGCATCCTTCCTGCATTATTTTACATAAATATTGGATTTGGGGGTTTGACAGTGCTTTTGTGGGGGTTTTGGCCAAAAAAAAAAAAAAAGGAAGAAAAAAGTCATTAAGTTGAGAGGAGGATGGGAGACACAGAGACAGACCAAACCATACATGTGTTCTTATAAGCTGGAATCCACTACTGGAATGCAAAACATTAGCGAGGAAAAGGAGACATCCTTAGATTCTCACTGGATTGTTTCATACCACAGCATCTTCCAAGCTTTATTCAATTCCTTGCTAGGCAAGTTTTTACACTTCAGTCATGAGAAACAGCCTATCTACATGGTCCAAGATGAGTGCCAGTCACCTGCTGGCTGAGAGTTGTAGGAAGAGAGTGACAAAAACCTGAATATTTCTATAGGCTTGAATGCTGATCAGTTGGCAACACACTTTTAGAAGTATTTTTGTCCAACTTAGATAATTATCCACTCATCTAAATGCCCACTAAGGCATTTCTGAAGTCACGCAAGACACTTAGCCATGTACAGCAGGAGGCTCCTAAGTGTCTTTAAATAGCTCAACATTTCACATTACAGTTCACTTTTGTGTAAAGCATTCGTGAAAAGCCACGATTACTCCTTCAAAAATGCTTCAATTACAGGGGTAAATACAATCCAACCAACCAACCAACATAAGCAGTGGAGCTACAAAATCAAACCAGAATCTGACATGCAAGCTCTAGATTCTTCACCTTGCATACACTAATCCAAGTTTCACAATTTATTGGGATTTTTTTCTCCTCAGTGATAACTGTATAACTGTACTGTCCACAAAGGCTTGCCTTTGTGATGCTGGGAATAGCATCCTTGATATCAGTGAAGTTACCTACCTAAACTTCATTAAACTTGCAGGCCAAAACCAACACACCTGGGACATACCATCTCCAAATCTACAAAGGGGTTTTGAAAACACAAGTCCACTTTTCTGAGAGAACAGATCTACTGTGTAGCATTTATTGTGATGTATTAGACTAAAAGCTCTGAGAAGTTCATAAAAGCAGTATATAGGAAAAGAAAGTAAAAAAAAAAAAAAGGGCAACACAGGCTACAACATTTAAATTTAGAAAGAATTCAAAACACAAATAGGTCTAACAGAACAACAGCACCTTACTATGCATGGAAGTACTATGCATATTAAAATTGTGAACAGCCTAAAATTAGTTATTATTTGAAAGATATAAGACCAAAATCTGCAAATGTAACCTGCATGCATTAAATTATATAAGTAATTACTATGATGTTAACACATCTAACTGTAATTTCAATTATCTTATTGTGCCAGTTCTTACTTCTCTTAATAACCAACCGTATTCTGAAAAGAACATAGGAAAACTTTTACAACATTTACACTTCATACAAAAGGTGTGAAATGCAGTAGTGAAAATAAGATTTTATATATGTGTGTGTGTATATACATACACACACATATATGAAAGCTTCATTGTATGTTTTCTACCTTAAAACCTTTATCTTCTTTAGGCTGAACATCTATATTACTCCCATCCTTTAAGGAGAGAACACAAAGTGGGAGGGGAGAAGGGAAGGTAGGAGAGAAGTAAGGAAAGACTGAGGGAGGGAACTAAGCAAAAATTCCAGTGTTTGTAGCCTTTTCACCTCGATGGGAAGGAAAGTTTTGGCTTTGTTTTTCCCCTTCTGTTGTGACTGACTGAGCTACAAAGAAAATAACCACACGTGCCTGTACATATTTTGTGTTTTATGTATCAACAAGCATACACCTCGATACTTAGGGATGCATTCAACATTCCCCGATGTCTTCTGTTATAATTGCTGCTCACAAACATATCCCATTCATTTTGGCATCCGTATCAGTAGCCATAACAAAAGGCCTGGATCTCATGAAGATCTCTCTTTTTTTCTTAACTCTCACGGCATAATCCTCCTGGCAATGAGCTATTCAACAAAACAATTCTCCCTCCCTCTGAAAAGATACCAGTCAGGAAGTCAGATATTGCATCAGGCAGCCCCCAAACCAGACCACCCTCCTAGCCACCACATTAGATACCAGTCCTTTGGAAGCCACCATTAAAATGCTAAAAGCCCAATCTGCAAAAAATTGGTTCCAGGAGACAGGAATGGAAACATCTGACTGAGTCTTGCTGTGGTGCACAGAACTGAGATTTTCCCTGTCATCTCAGCCGAGTCCACGCTGCGCTGGCAGACAATGGGACTATTCTGAAAATGCCTCTATTAAGCTGTGCAATTATAGCAAACTGCCAAGTGAAAACCAGATTTGTTTATGTGCAAGCCTAAACTAAACATTATTTATCAATCAGATGGGAAGTATCCTGCAGTTAAGTTTCCTCTCTAACTAGGTTTGCTCTTCGCAGAAGAGTTTCCGAATGCTCCAGTTAACGTGATCAAAATACAGCATTTCTTTTTATCTGTCCTTACACTCTCTTCTGCTTTGTAAGGCAGCTAACAAAGTCAGCTTACAGCACTACCTTCAGCTCTGGCTTTTCTTTCTTCACAAGTGCAAGACAAAACCCAAGTAAGCTGCTCTTTCGGCTGGTGTTAAACACGTCACTGTGCTACAAGAAAAGGCTTCAGCTCTGAGATGATGTTTTATTAGGTTCCTTTATACAATTTCAGTCACAGCTGAGTTCTTGCTGGGATCATCCACAAGCTGTCCTCTCCACCTCTGCATGCTTCCTTCTATGTTGCTCTCAAGAAATGAGCTCACAAGACTTCAGCTCATCAAATCAACTTTCTTTGTTCATTTAATGCCTTACTAAAACAATTTTTTCATGACATTCAGCAAGGTGAATTCCTAGGCATAGACTACTCTTTTTAGTAAAGAAAAAAACCCAGGTTTTTGAAAAGTTACTTCAGCCTAATTCTTTTCTATACCTCCCTATAAAGTTTGTCTTACTTAGATTTTCATCTCTACAGGTCAAAGATATTCTAGTAGCTGGGTTTCAGCCAGGCACACCACCAAACACTGTGAACAGTCATAAATAATCAACAATATAAGCCATTCCTCTTCAGAAATGACCAGTTATGAAACTGGCTGGCTGGTTTCATACAAGATAGTCTACAACCTCAAGAGATAAAGCATTTAGGATTAGAAGCAGCAGAAATTCAGGTAATCACACAGAAAGCACTGCACCTCTAGGCCCAGCCAAAGGATTCACAGAATCAGAGATATGAAAAGGGATTTAATAGTTTAAATTTTTAATTAGAATTTGTTTTTAATTAAACAATTGCATTAAAAAATTCCCATTACACCTTGAAAAATACTCAATGGAACAGGATTAGTAATAAAAGGACAGACTTTTGAAGAAAGTTTTCTGCTCAGGTGTGTTCCCTACCACTTATTTCTGCTTCTGAAGTTTCAATTTTGACATATAATTAATCAAGCAAAGGCCCACAGTAAATATAAAATATGACTGAATGGCACTTGTGAGGTGAAAAATGTAAATACAAACACAAAGGGACAGTCTCAGCACTAAATGAAGCTATTTTTCATTGCCACTCTGTCATACTAGACTATCCTGATATGCAGAGAGAGCAACAGCTTCCCTATACCTAACCCAAAACTTAAACTGAATTTGTGACAGGGAGTTCTCAAAAAACCCCCAAAAAACTAAAAAAAAAAAAAAAAGAAAATCTGATACATATAGGTTTTTCATCAAAAACTGCTAAACAAAACCCAAGTACCAAGCCTATCCCTGTATAAAACTTCCTCATTCATATCTCCTTATCATAAAAAATGGTTATTTTCTCCTTCTAAAAAAAAATAAGGAAATCGTCACAACTGAATTACATTTGCTGACATGAGCAGCTGAGTGCAGTCGTGAATGTAGCAGTGTGCTTCCCCCTGCTTTGGAGGAAACAGGATAGGAATACTTGCATACTTTTTCCATTTCTGTTCTTGTGCATGAACTGAAAGCTGCAGAAGATTCAGAATGACTTTTCTGAGAGTAACACCCTCTCAGGTAGAAAATGCTGCATGCAGGAATGCAATGAGGTTCCAATCATTAAAACGCTCAATAGAGAGTTTTAAACTAAACTTAATGAAATGGTGATTACAAAGAAACCAGCAATCATATTAAACTAATTATACTTGCTGTTCAGAGATAAATAGTAACAATCAGCTCAAATTTTACCTGTACATGACATTTTTCTTTGCGGTTTTAATGTCTAGAAGATGTGTTTATTGGATTGGATCCATTTCGGTAAACCCTGTCCTGCCAGAGAACTTATTAACTCATATTAATAACTTAGTTAGTTGACTAACTAAGACTCATGTGCATCTTCAATAGAGTCAGCTATAACCATCCACAGTAAACTTACAGTTAGGTAAGACGGTATAAATAAATACTTTGATTAATGGATCATTTTATTTTTACAAACACAGAAAATTAAAAGCACCTGGAATCTGCAGGATGGCTCTGTCCATAAGGCAATCGTACTACAAGTTCCATCAATGCAGAAAGAATTTATCTTGCACTTTATTTGACAGAGGTGACTAAACTTTCTGACTGAGGTGACCAGGTTACTCAAACAGTTATCCAGACTTCCATTAGCATGAAACAAAAGAAATACTGGGCCCCTGAAATCTCTCGGGTTTTTTTAAAGGATGGACAACAAAGTTTGACTGGACATACAGAGGAGATAAATATATGACAAGCAGAAGCAAATGTTTCACCTAATATCTTGAAAAATGATTGGATTTATTTACTTGACAATATGCATCATAAACATCAGAGAGCTACTCAACAAAACAGACATATAAGGAATATGACAGTGCCAAAGACAGTGCCATCTTCCTTCAAGATGAAATGTCTCTATTAAAAAAAAAAAAAAACCCACACAAAAATGACCTGTGCATGTGAGGTTTCACAGAACACTACTCCAAAATTTTAAAGTGTGCTATTAAAAGACAAAGCAAAAAATAGAAAACTTGTTAAAGGCAGCAGAAGAAAAATAAGAAGAAAATATTTGGCTTACAATGGAATTTTAGTTGTACCTTTAACTAGAGCTTTTACATTCAGACAGAAGATAAAAGGGATGCTTGGTACATTACTGCTGCCTTCCATTACCTGTAATTATCCATGTTCAGACCACACAGGGAAAAAGACAAATACATGGGACAATCATTAGTCTTTCCAATGCAGGGTGCCCACGAAAATCCTACTTGAAGGATACAAGGTTTTGTTTTACAGTGTGGATGTTTCAACTAAATGCAAATTAAATAAGGTGAGTTTTAAAAAGTCTATTATTTTTTAGATATGTCCCTTGTAAAATTTTATTCAAAGATGTATCCTTACAATCATGTACTTTGTAAAAACTGCCAATTAGTACAGATGTTCTGAATTAATAAGGCTAGACCTCAGTTTCGAAACAAAGTATGCCAACTTTCTAAAGTAATTATTGAGATCTGTCTTTGAAAGCAACACTTTTGCCCTCAATACTATAGGAAAAAACCAGCTTCAAAATACTCACATCTCTTACAATTAAACCTCCTTTCTGAAGTTCCAGTCAGGTTTTATTTAGGATCGGTTTCTATTCCATTGTTTTTAGGTAAAATCTGGGGTTTTTAACTGTAAGGAAATACCTTCCTCCTCTACATCAGTCATACAATATAGATTTTTTAGCTCTCAATTTCACTAGGCCATCTAAAGCTGCTCTTACAGTATCTTCTTACAACCCTAATTCATCATGCTTCCAGTCATTCTTGCAGCTCTCCTTAGTATTACTTCTATTCACAATTCCTGTCTCTGGAACATGTGAGATAAAAGTTGTACACAGTATTCAGATGAGGTCTCACCCAGTCTTTCTACAATGGCACAAACGTGTCCTTATCTACTTAACAATAACATTTTAAGCTGATTTTCAACAGATGATCAGTCATCTTCTGATACCCTCACAGACCTAATTTTCAGTCACTTTTGTTTCATAAGATAGTTGACAATTGATCGTATTTGACAATTCTGTTATTCTCCTTAAATGCACAAATTTCTCTTCAGCATTCTAGCACAGGGCTATAAGCTTTGGCCAATACTGAATTTAATCTGTTTTTACCCCATCTGCTGGATGAAGTCCTAATCTGTAGATTCATGTTCTCATGTAAAACCAAACCTGAAAACATTTTGAAGCTAAAATTAGGGGGAAAATGGCATTTAATGACAGATTAACAGGTCTTTTTCTTAAAATATACTATCATTAAGAGGGAGAGGCAATAAAGCATGATTAAGTATCCACCTGTTAATTTTTTTTTAAATCCCAAACAGTTTCCAAAACCAAAAGCCTATGACCTTATACACCCACTTTCCCTCCCACCTCTGTATGATTTGATAGTGTCACTGCCATAATCGCTGTTGAAACAAAACCCCAAAAACAAGGGTTGGGGCAACTCAGACATTTTCAGTGCTGGGTTAATATCTTTCCCTTAAACCAAAATGCAGCAGTTTTTGCCAGACACTAGTGATAGAATAAAAACATCTTTGTAGTAGGATGCCAGCCAAACAGTAATGATACTGAACTAAAAAAAAAAAAAAAAATTAAGTTAACATGTTCAGCAGAGAAAATTCCCTGTTACTAAGTACCAGAAATGCTGAGGAAAACAAAATTAAGCCCTACCACTAAAGCAGGCACCTTGGATTCTCCTTCTGTAAGGAAGATTCTGGCCAGCAGCTTACAAAGATTCCAATTCATAATAACAGCTCATTACTATAAACCACAGACTACTTTAAAGACAGACTGGTCTTTTGGGGTTTGGGTCACTCTTGAGAACACAAAACTCACATTTTTCACGCTATCGCTGCTGTAGATCAGAGAAGGGTTTGTGTGTAACATCACCTCTTTTCAAGATACAATTGCAAGACGTCCTTTCCATAAAATTCCGACCTACTTAGTGGTTTCTAACTTGGCCTTTCCACTTGTAGAACTATGTCCCAGCTTCTGCTGTGGCAAATCAAATATATTCAGTGTCCAGAACACTGAGAGAATTAGAGAAATTGGGCACAGGATAACTATTCCTACTCACATTTAAAGTAGATTTTAAAGTTTTTCTACCAGGAACTATTTCTGCTGATGCTGTACACTTTTCAAACTCTGCTTTTTAAGACCAGTTTCTTTGTAGCTTTCCTTCCTATTGCATAGGGCTGAAAATACTTTTCTCTTCCTAATTCACACAGCAACAGCCAAAAAGTTTCCTTTTTCTGTAGATGATTTTATAAGTTAGCCATCTAATTTTACTTCAGACTTTCAATTTTCCTGTAATATCCTTCAGTACTGGAGGAGAAAGGACACAGGGCTAAAATATTTAGCCATAGTCCCCTTCTCACTTCATCTTTCTTTAAAAATTCTTTAAACGTTAAATTACTCATAAAACCATTGGATTAAACCATCAGACTCAATTAAAAACATCTTCCCTCTTCTCATTTTCTTCCATCTGAATGTTCTCCTTCCTTTACAAAAGATAAACCACTCGACAAAGAGTCTTATTCTTACATGTCTGATTTATTTTATTCACCTTTCAAGAGAACTGAGGTAACTGTGACTTTCAGAAGGATTTATTGTCTCGTTTGCACTATTATCTCCCTCTGGAGATATCAAATTTTGCTGTCTCTCTTCCGCCAAAATAGAAATAGATGGGCTAGCTGAACTGTTAGATCTGATTTCTGGCTTGTCCGTATTCCTTTGTCCATCGACTGAAGCTCTGTCTGGAGTAGCAAGCCTGCACCAGGTCTCCTTCTTTTCCCAGGCTACAGTATAAACATTTCAATACCACTGGGATCACTGAACAATTGCCTGAAAAGTTCATCAGTTTCAAGGTTCCTTTCATGCTTATATCCAGCCCTGATAGTTCTTTACTTAGATTAAAAATCAGACACCTAAACAGCAAAGGCCTTGTCAACAACCTTCTAAATCAGCAGCACGTGATACCTAACACAGTGTAGAGATCTTCCTCTCACCCAGTGTGACTACATTCAAACGTCTTAAATCACCTTCACTCAATGTGCTCGTTACATAAAGCAAGAACTTTACCCCTCAGTGAAGGATTCTACAATTGTGGCATAGTTCCATGCTTGTTCCTGGGCCAGAAGTTTTGCTACTTTTTCACTTCCACTGTTTCCAAACACCTTTCTATGTTTTAAAAGTGAGCTACGAAAATCTCTGCGGTTCCACTCACCAACTCACTATAATGGAATCTTTTTAACAAAACTGGAATGATTCCACTGGAATGATTTTAGTACCGGTATATTACACAAGCAGAATATTCTGGAGGGATACTGAATGGTAATACTACAAAAGAGAATGCTACATCCCTCTTTTGCCTCACCAAAAGCCCATTGTTTCTCACATCTTCCCAGATGATCACAATTACAAACCAGAGCTGTGCTTTCAAAATCTTACTTAGCCATGCAAAAAAAGTGTTCCTGCTTTTGCTATTGCAATCACTGCACAAGAGTTGTGAAATCAGATTTATGCAAATGATATTAATCTTCAAAAATGTCTCAGTAGCTGGGAGGAAAGTGATGTAGGGCCGTGACAGAAGTTTTCAAATATGCAAAGGTTGCTGCAAAGAGAATGAGAACAATTCTCAGTGCCCCTAGTGGACTGGACAAAGAGTAAAGCATTGAAATTAGAGCAAGGATAATTCAGATGAGATGTTAGGGAATGAAATAATGAAACAATAGAATGTATTGCACTTGGGAAACAGTGGAGTCTCCAACACTGCCAGTCTTTCAGAAGAGACATTAACTCCTGCTGGCACTTTCTCCCAGGCTTACCCTTCAGCTGGGTGAAAAATACAGCATTTCTGGAGATACTTAAAAGACAAGCAGATGTGGCACTTAGGGACATGGTTTAGTGGTGGACTTGGCAGTGCTGGATTAATGACCGAACTCTTGAAGGGTCTTTTCCAACCTAAATGATTCTAAAATGTATTCTTATGATTGTAAAGGATTTAATGGTAACCATAAACGCTCTGTTTGTGAATCTGGTCATTTAAATGGCAGTTTACTTATTTTTTTATATATTCTAATTGCAGTTCTACATAGTGCAAACTGTATTACACATTCTCATGAGAACCCTTTATAGCCGTCAACTTTCTGCTATTTTTGGCACATTATCTAAATTTTACAGGGAAAAAAAATGTAAAAGATAGACTGGTGTCCACACACCTTTTGCCCTGACCCCTACACTATAACTGTTCTTTCTGTCTCAGTGTTAAGTACAATAATGCTCATCTTACCTGAAGCAGGAAATCTGTTAATTTTGCTCTTTTTCTCAACATGTATCACTACTTCTCTGTTCATCCAGAAACTCCACTCTCTATTGTTAAAAAATACCAGAACCTAAGTAATTTCCTCAAATTCTGCTCACACTGGATTCAGGACATTTTGTTATAACTGTTATTTCTTGGATTTTCTTTACCTCTCCTTGTCTTCTGCTTCTGCCCTCCGGATGTTCCTTGAACGTCTTTTTTTTCCCTTTTATTTGTTCCTTTGAAGTTCTTATGAAAATCTCTCTGACACTTCAAGTATGTTCAGTAACAGTAACAAAACATGGTAAATCAGTGTTTTATCAAAACAATGTGGAAAAATCCTATTTAATTTACTGAAAGTCCATCTTGGACAATTTTAAAGGCTGCAATTTGATTCCGATTGCACCCTATAAATGCCAGACAGAACAAGGAACTGTCACTATAATTGGCAAGTTTGATATAAAATATAAACACAGCAAGTCTTTGCTTTTATAATGGCTCACTTCTTTGTTATCTCTTGGATCTGTGGGTGATGCAAAAGAAAATGGAAAACACTGCCACCAGTGGAGTAATTTTTAAGGTAAGTGTGCAATTTTTCTTATACATAAAATTGAGGCCATTTATGTGATAAGATTACCAAAAAAATTCTCTGCAAATTACTTCCCAGTGCAAGTGCTTTACAACAATGCATCTCCCTCTGGTATCTACATCATATAATCCCTTTGTCCAAAATGCTTAAATCAGTCTATAGGAAATTAACCTACTATATATTTTAAAGCTGAAAACTCAGTATGTCTTTATCAGCATTTGTTATTGAAAAAAAAAGAAAACATAGCTTCTTTATATATATACTCTTGGATAAACCATTGGGATGAGTGCAACAATGCAAGCTTTACTGAATTTTCCTCCTTGGGGTCAATGACTGAGATAATGAAAAACTTGTTGCGCTGTCACAAATACCACTACAGTGGTGCAATGCATTTACTGATTTATTGCATGCTGCAAAATGATTTGGTAAGAACTTCACTGTGTACTTAGGTTCAATTTCACGTTTGTTTCCATCCAGTGGCCTGGCCCAAACGCAAGGTTAAGAAATATGCAAGCAAAACCTACATAGCATGTTTGATCTTATAAAAAATTCATGAATATTGTTACCACATGCTTTCTTCACACAGAAAAAGGAATCTAAATACCATCTGTGCAAGACAGTCTAATTAGGGGATTAGGACCACAGAAGTTCTGCTTGCTCACGTGTTCCAGCGCCTGCTCCCTCGGCCACTGAGGCAAAAATGTAAGAGAAGAAGAGAAAAGGGACAGCAGCACCCTTCTGGCTCCAGTGCAGACAGGAGTTAACTACCCTCCCAGAATTAAGTTGTGCAGCTCTGCCCACGGGAGTTTGCATTTTTCTCCCTTGATGTATAATGCCTGGCCCAGCACAAGCCATGTGAATAAACCTGGCACCAGATGAATCACATTTTAATAAGTTCAAATGATATTCTGCAACCAACTGGTATTTAATGGCTGCAGCATACCACTGGGACCAATTTTTCAGGATTTGGCAGCAACAATAGAAAACTAAATGATAAAAGCACGTAAGTAGTTCTTAAACAAAATAAATGAGGTATAAACATAAGTAAAGGCTGTACTGAATATATAAAAAGTCTGACTACACACAAAACCAAAGATCCATTTGGAACCACACAATTTCAGAAATAGAAGTGATAAATGTACAAAGCAATGCTCTATTACAATAGTCCCTAACATGCTTCCCCATCACTTTAAAACTGTTTCCCACATCATTTTTCTTAATCACAGGACAATTTATGAATGCTAGTAACAACACACAACCAAAAACCTTAAAGGAAAATCAGATCCTTTTATTTTGAACATGAATTCTGACAAGTTTCAACAGCTTATATCATATTCAAGAATTTGACAGAAATTTGTAGACCTAAGCAATGAACTGCCCCAGAAAAATGTATTCAAAACTTTTTTTTTTCCCCCTTTGGCTCACCAAGTGCTCACAAACATATGGATTCTATTTGTTTAACATATTTAATACTTCTATTTTCTTGTTTATTTTTTTTTTACCATTTCTGTAGGGGCTGCTGATAGTTCACCTCGACTAAAGAAAAATCAAAATGTGAGGCTGGGCATGAATCACAATTATGCAACTAGTCTGCTTTTTGACTGAATCCACATGTGTATCTCATGTATCACCAACTACAATTTGTATTCTGAAAACATTTTCCAATTTGAAGCCAAGTCAGAATATCTTTGTGAAGTAGTATATTTTTCCAGACTGTGGAAATATTAGATGTCATGCCCACTGCTGGGCTGATCTTAGAGTTAGGAGAATGCCTATGGAAAGTCACAGTGATACAGCAATATTGTACAGGATAACCAAGCAGGGAGGGAACACCAGGTCTCCAGGACCTTGCAGCAGCATTGCCAAGATTGGATCAGGTCTTTACCACTGCTCAAATAAAGCACAAATACATTTTAAAAGCACAGCTTAATAATAAAGATGGTCAGTGTTGTGCAATAATTAAGCTGGAGAAGGAAATTACTCAAGTCAGTAAGAGTTGAGGTATTTAACATGATTACATCACTTACTCTAATTTTGATTTTCAATGTTCTCTTGTTTAGTCTAGCACTGCTGTGGAAAAGCGAAGACTGATTACAAGGAATAATGTTTTAAAGTGATTTGCCAAGATCCAGCTGGCCATCCAGAAGAAAAGCAAATCCCCAAACATTATTTATTTAATTACTTAAGCTAGGTTTTAAAGTAGCTCTGAAACATCAGGGCTCTACTGACTTTCCTGGAAAGATTTGCTTTGATCAGAATTTCAGTAAATTCACTAAAACAAAAAAAGCCCCAATTCTTTAATGAAATAAATATTCAGTAATTGGCCAAGCCAAAATGGACAGGCTTTTCCCAGCATAATGATCTTTGGTTTTCCAGCTGAGTTCCACAAGTACTGGAGAGACAGAAGACAACAAATACCATATCCATATTCTACCATGTGAGCAGTTGACTCAAAGTGTTCACATCCAGAGCTCTCACTTGTTACTGACTGATATTCCCGCTCCCATTCCGGACAGCCTGATGTCTTCTCAGACACCGGATTCCGCACTGAACTCACCCTGCCAACAGATGTGAGGGTGCTGCTTACTCAGCTTATGAACACTTGCCAGAATTGCTTCACTGCTTCAGGCTGCACTAAATTAATCCCAGCAAAAGCAAGGTTTATTTGCTTCTCGAATAGTTTCAACAAAACACTGATGGCACAGTTCTGAGCAAGGCTAAGGCTAACTGAGCGCTGGAGATAGCCTTGGAAAAGCCAGAGCTCTTCTGGAATGCTCTTTCAAGTCCACATTACCTATAGGGTATTCACCTCAGAAAATCCACTTACCCTTTACAAGATACTGCTGTTTGCTCTTCAAATGTTTACACAGAGAAAACTGTTAGTAACAGTGCATATATACATTTAAGTCAAGGACACAGAGGTAGCCAGTGACGGTCATAAAATCAAACAAAGAGCAAGCTATGGAACCTTTTTCCCAAAGCTCTAAAGTAGAAGGAAGACAACAGTTTTTTCAGCAGAAATTCTTTTCAAGATGATTGCCATTCTGACGAATTCAACTTTTGCATGGTTGATTTTGTTTTGGATTTTTATGATAATAAAATCAAATCTAAAATAACAAAGGCAGACCAACTTTGCTTCCATTTTCAATACCTCACCTAGAAGAAATGTCTTGCTCTACACTGGGAAAGTGAAGTTTTCCTGTCTGATCTGAAAGCCAGACTCATGGTGTTACTAAAGTCACTTTTTCCCTTTTACCTGCCTGGTGAGTCCTGCTACAAACGGAGCCCTGGATACTGATTTCCTGTCTTTTGCCTAGCAGATTGCGTATGTTGAAATACCTAACATACCTACACCACAGCAAAATTCTAACAGGTACCCTAAAAAGCCAGCACAACAATAAGCTGAGGCTTTTTAACCTAATACAACTTAATTATTTTAAACATGATTTTTAGTTGGGACAGCCATAATCAGCAACACAGGAAAGAAATATGAAGAACTTACAACAAACTCTACATAATTGAAAATGCTTAGAAATAACTCATGTATTAAGAAAACTGAAATCTGGTATTTCAAACTGCAAGTATTGCATGTGAGAAGGAACTTCTCTCCAGTAACATTTATTCCACATATGCTGATAAAGGCACTACTGCCAGTGGGAGCACTCAAATGCTAAACTGCAGGCTACACAACATTAAGAAGTTTGTCTGCTCCGGGTGCAGTGGAGAAAGAAAGAAAGAAAGAAAGAGATATGGAAAGTTCTATACTCAACTTTTATTTTATTTATGTACACATGGATTTTCTACACCCAAGCTAAACAAAATATGTATTTGAACAACATCCAGTAGTGCAATATAGAACTTGTGCAAATTTTCAGCTTCCTGAGTAGTACTTTTTTTTTTTTTTTTTTTTTTTGTGTGGTCTTTACCTCACTTTTNACAAGGCTAGTAGTATTTTTTTTTTTTTTTTTTTTTTTTGGTTCAGTCTTGACCTGCATTTGCAGCTTTTCCATGGCCATCTATAAAAAATATTCTCATGGAGAAAAAATTTCTGAAGGGCACTCTGAGAGCTGACATGTGGGAGAAAATGGAACTCTGTCTGCAAGATAACTGAAGGGCAAATCTTTCCAATCTTTTAAATAATTATCTTCAGTGATGAAAATACAAAATAATGTCATGTTTATTCATAAGTAAGTAATTTTTAGTCAGTAGTTTTTGGACTTTATATTGAAAAAACCCATCTTAACTGGCCTTGAAATATCCACCAACTCAAACCACCTTATTCAGAAACTTGTTGGAAGTAATTATTTTTAAATTCTTAAGTTTCAGCAGAAAGAATTATTCTACAGGTGAGCCGGAACCTAATTATTTCCTTTTTTTTCTGATTCTGCCAAGTATGCCTTTCAACTGACACACTCAGCTTTACACTTACCCTCAAGGAACTGCTCATTACAATCTTTGCCAGCCCAAGCTTCCTGATAGCTACAACTTCGTATAATTATTTTCTCAGAAATACAGCAGTAAAAATGTTTTCAAGCTAGATAAATGAACTATTTACAGTTGGAATAAAACTGATAGATTCTACTTCCTCCACCAACACTATTTGTTGGAGTTCCACAGTCATGAGTTTGTCACACAGGGCCTCAGCAGGGTTTAACGAGAACGTCAAGTGTTGGTACTCGAGCCTTGTGGCAGGAGCAGTGAGAGTGAGTGGAGGACAAAGCAACAAGGCAGCATTGCCTTATTTTCCCTTCTCCCAAAGGCACACTGGTATAAGGAAGATGAGTTAGGCTTAAGTTATCAAGCCACAGGAAATGAAATTCATAAACAACAACAGAAACATGGGAGAATTTCATCACTTCTCCCTGTAGATCGCCTCTAGAAGTCACCAGCTCCCAAGTTTTAATAATGTACCCCATCTCTTTTCAATCATGTTTCTGAAATACTAGCTCTGAACTTTCTTTTAGAAATGCTACTCTGTTTAGGGCAGTAGCTGGGAAAGCTGTGTGGAGGCTCCTGAGATTCTGCACCCTTGGGAAAACTGGCACGGCAGTGACCCAGCAGGAGAGCTCAGGAGTGAAACAGAGCCCAAGGCAATCAAGGGTCGGAAATCTCAAAGACCTTCTAAAGCCACTTCACTTTGACTCCAGGCTCTTTATGCCCCTTTTTGAACTCTTTTGAATATTTAAAAAATGCCACATACTATAATTTCCTTTTTTGTTTCTCCATTAACCTCTGCAGAAAAATACCTCTCTCAACAAAACAGAACATAAAATATTTCTTTCCTTGCAGGATGACTAGGCTCAAATTCCGCTTTCCCTCAGTATTGCATCCTCATCAGTGGTGAGTTGCAGATGCCTGACTAACGGATTTAATAGAATTACTGTTTTCCTAATAAATAGTGTTAGGTTTCTGGCAGCCAGAAACTGTGGTTTGAAAGAGTTTGCATCTGGACTTACGTATTTAGTAGCCATTGACAGACCTATTCTTCAGTTATTTATTTCCTTTCGGAAATAGTTTGTACCAGTATATTGCACCATTTCATCATGCCAGAAGGAAAAAAAAAAAAAAACAGGCTGAGATTTTCCAATTCAGTAAGCTGGCAATTTTTTTCTGAGTTTCTCCAGAACAATGCCTCAATTAAGTGAAATGATAAATCATTCTCTATTTAATGGGAGTGAGGGAATAGACACAAAAATCATTTTCTGACAGTCATCTCAGAAAACATGCAATCTTTAAACATTACATTTTAATTAGAAATGATAACTAAAAAGGAGCAAGGGAATTTTTCTTGATTTTCACATGCTGGTTGTCAAAACACAAGAAAAGCTTAGAAAATGTGCTTTTGCTTTCTACGCCCATACTGGACCCTTAAGCCTCTTGCTCCTTAAACTGCTTAATCTGGCCAAATGAACAAAATCTTCCTTTCCAAAGCATTTCCAAGAGGGAAATTATACAAGCCCTTCCTTGCATAGAGCTTTTTGAAAAATGTTACCATGGTTGTTATTCCAATGAAAAAGAATCTTATCGATTTACCCGGAAGTAGCCAGTTAATAAATCATGCATCACATTGCTTTGCAACAGCCATTTCGCGTATTAAAATTTTAGGGTTTATGAGGCAATCTCCAATATAGGGGAGGATGAGCAGACAATGAAGACAAGGTGGTCTTCATCATAGTTCTATGGCTGTTCTCTCACTTTCTGTTAAAACAAATATACAGAAAAACACACAAAAAACCGAACCAAATAAATAACCAAATAAAACTAGCTCAGTTATGGGGCGCAATGGTCTAATGCGTCACACAGCAGAATCATCCAAAATATTCTGGTGGTCTTCTAGAAGAGAGAGAAGAAATAAAGGAAACAAAATTTTATCAAAGGTTTAAGAAAAATTGATGACGCCTTCCATAAAAAAACCTCATTTCTCTCAATTGAATAATTGATAGGAATGTGAATTTTTTATTGAAGATGTGTCATTCAAATTTATACACTTATTATTGGCTGGTTTAACTGCCAGTATGTCTGGCAAGGGGTCAGTGCTACCAAAAATCCTTCATCTCATAGAAGCCTAGAATTTTGACTACAAGAGCTGTTAGAATTACTAAAACTAAAATACCTCTGTAAAATCCCCTCAGCTCCAGAGCTAATTCGGAATAATAATTGTCCCTGTTCTTCCATGCCAGGACCTTTTCCCCTGTTCTTTTCTAGGACATCCTATTGATTTTCTTACTGCTTTTCCATCAACAATACAAATGTTTCTATCCTCAGTTTCTTCGTGATGTAGATGAGCAGCAGTCTCAAAACCAATGTGAATCACAGATACTCCCTTAGAACAGGTGTAATTAATTTTCATACACTGGACAAATCCTGAAGTGAGTGCCTTAGAAAGCACTAGCTAATTTAAAAGAAAGAAAGAAAACTCTTCTAAGGGTTTAACCTTCCTAGAACCTTACTTCTTCTTTTCAAATCTAGTGCAAGCAACAACGAAAGGAAGACAGTTCATCAGCTGCCTTCCTGTACACATAAAGAGTTATTTGAAAGCTTTATCAACATTTTGGAAGAGATTTCTCTTTAAAAACCAAGTTCCCACCACTTCCTTTGTGGTTCCACTCAAACAGTGGGCAATAGCATTAATTAAAACCAGTCATCCAGATTTAGAGTATGCGCTCTGTTTGTTGTTTTAAATTGTTGAATATCAATTACCTTATTATTTTGTGATTAGCATGAAACATATGCATCTATGTCTTGTGGCTTTTGGCAGTGATTTAAAAAAAAAAAATTCAGCAACTTTGCATAAGGCTGTAAACCAGCATGTTTCCAGGCATTTTTAGCACTGACTAGAGCCATTCTCAATCTGCTCACCAGCATGGAGTTAATTAGGAGAGGCATGAAGCTTATGGCTGGGTGCAGAAATCAGCAATGGAGCAAAATTATCCTTTTTTTGGCATCAGCCAGTAACTGCCACTGTGTCTACACGATTTTTTTTTTAAAACGCTTTCACTGTTAAGTATCAGTTTAAGCTTTAACTTTGTATCTTATCCAATTTTCTAAATCCTTCAATGAATGTAAATTGATGAACATATGAAAACGTAGAGAGCTAATTATGTGGAGCTCAGGGAGGTACAATAATGCACTAATTTCCAGAAAATCCAGTTTCAGACATGGCCTTGGGATTCCTTTATCAGCAGCTCATTTTTGACCAGAGTGAAACTGGCCATTTTATTCACAGAATGCCAAGCCAAGTTTGTGCTGCAACACAAACCCCTTACCAGAATATCCATGTAAAAGGGAAACTCCCTGAATGCATCACTACAGTCCACATAGGGAAAAAAACATCACTGCAACCTTGGATAAGCGGATTTCATCAAGGCCTTATTTATTTTTCTTGCGACAAGATCGCAGTAAAAGCAGAGGAAAATGATGAAAGAGACGTAGATAGGAAAATCTTCCTACAAGTGTCCCTAGTAATATATTTTATTCCTTATATCATATTAGATCAGGGATTTATTAGGAAAGAGGGTGCATTAAACAAACAAGCAAAAATGTAATCTAGGACTAGATGAAATTCAAACTCCTTTATTTTAATTCATTTTGCAAACTAAGGATGGATATCCTTGGCTAGGTCACCTTTTACAGAAAAAGGACCTCTCAGCTACATATTAAGGCATTTGTTACCCGTGCTATGCCTCAAAATGTGCACATACATTAGTTTTTCTATTTAGACAGTCTGCTTTTGAAATTATTACCAAACATCCTCCTCTGTACTGTATTTCAGTTTGAAGTGTGTGGCAGTCCTGCAGTGTGTGAACTGCATTCCCTGCAGATGAAGCTAAGACAGAAGACAAGGTCCTGGAGAGGAGCTAAGGTCATTCAGGCCAAACATCTGGACCAGACCTCATTTAAAGTAGAAGCCCCAAAAGCCAGAAACAGCTGATGCTGGGGCCTTATGCCAACCCTTTCACTACTGCTGCAATGAGCATTTGTCAACATCAATATAAACTGTTAGTTGTATGTTGTTAGTATGTCTTGTTAGTTGTCCTTTGGTTTATGCTGGCAGAGTTTCACCAGAGAAAGCTGAATCTCATATCCAGTACAGTTCTCGTACATCAGGGAGACAACATTAGCTGGGTGCACGAGGGCACATGGGAGGATGGAGTAACAGGAGTTCAGATGCATTCAACTGGAGGAGGATTGGGATATTCCAAGTCAGCCCTTTTGCTCTCTTCTTCAGGAAAAGAAATATTATAATGTCTCTTTTTTGGAAACTGCTATTGTCTCTTCCAACACTGACATATGTTTCTATTCAGAGCACTTCTTTAGGAAGTGCCATGAGCTTATCACATTCAAAAAAAAAGACCATTTTGTTAAGTGAACCTTTCTCTGATTGTTTAACCCTCAAAACAGTTCTCTGAAAGAGGATCCACACTCTTTGGAACATTGATCCCAAATGACACAGAGTACTGAACACCAAAAGCCAGGAGATTTAAGATGGAGTCCCAGCCTCTCAAAGCAAAATATATTCAGCACATTGACATCTCTTGCATCAACCACTACCCGTGCACTTCAAAGCACAAAACAGGACTCGGACTTTGAAACTACGTACAAGTTCAGACAGAAACACCAGGTTATTTCAGAACTTCATAATTACAGCATTCCATCATGTCAAATTCACATTAAAACATAATTAGAACATTAACATTTCGCTAGATAAATACAAAAGATGAATTTTATAATGGGCACATCAATCAAATATTGGTATGTCTGACCTTAACTTTTTCTCTGCTTTGGAGAAGATTTAAAGACACAGTCAGGATATCACAAGCAAAAAAACCCTAAAATATTACCCACAAGCGGGAACCCAGACAGTCCTACAAAATATGTAGGTTTCCAGAAGGAAAAATATGTCACCAATAACGAAGATGAATACTGAAGACTAGGAAGGCAAAAGGAATCAGAATTTTGAATTACAAATTACATTAAATCTCATAATTTTTACTGTGTCTTGCTTGTGGCAAAAACATGCTTATTTCTGATAAACTTTTGCAAAGAAATACAAATAATTTTCCCTCTTTTACTGATTATTCAAATAAAATATCATTGAAGAATTCTGGATTTGGGGACAAGATGAACACACAGAGGAAGCCACTGCATTTTTCTGAATTCAAAATTAACATTAGAAGAACTTGGAAGAAGGAGAAATTAATCAAATAGTGAAAGCACATCCCTGTGCTTTCATAAGAATGAGAACTATGGAATCCAGTGAAACTTTGGGTTCTAATGAAAAGAAAACACCTTGATATTACTAATATTTCTGAATATAGAGATTAAAAAGTCCACTCAAGACAATAGGATAAATATATAACTCATGAGCGACTAAACAGAAAGAAAACACACCATATTTACCACTATAAATATAGTGACCAATTCCAGCAGTAATGTTTGCGTATAAATACGATGGAAATGCAAAAATTAACACAATTTGAGTACTGTAAAAATACTGCATCAAGTACATCATGAGTACACCCAAAATAGAAACAAGCATGCACGTTACTGATCATAGAAAAATCACATTAGACTGCAGCCATTTCTATGCATGTGAGGGGTTTTTAAAGATACTACCCCCTTATTTACTCTTTTGTCAGATGAAACAATTTTTTGACAACTTGATTTTTTGGTCAAGCAAAAGGAAAGATTCAAGCTGCTCGTTGGTAAGGTAAAAAGTTTTTATACTACATTCTTGGCATTTTGAAGAACAGCTTTCTCTATCCTGAGTCTAGCATAAAAAAGTTTGAGATTAGCTGATTTTACTAGGTAGTCACTACTTTGTAGCAATCATTTTATATTCAGGAAGGAGCTGTCATTTTATAGCTATTTTTACATAACCTTAAATTCTATATGAAGACAATTACAAATAAGGTAGTGGAAAGCATGGACGGGTTTTAAAAAGAGTAACAATACTCTTCTGTTCTGAGTTGGCTTTGCTCCACTAATTGGCTGAATTGTGCAGGATTGCTGGGAAGATTAATTGAGGCTAATGAACTGAGGTGTCTGCAAAGGGCAGGAAGGGCCCAACTCTCCAGGGCTGGTCACAGGGGCTGCTTTCAAAGCAGCAGGAATATACAACTAACCCCAAGATAGGAACAGGAACTTATTACAAGGCAAGAGAACAACCCAATTCACGTAACCCCATTCCTTACCTCTAGACGCTTTTCCAAACCTAAAATAAAAATTGGGGAAAAAAAAAAAAAATCTAACCAAAACCAACCAACTTGCTCTAAATTTAGTCGTAGTCATTTAGTCATCTGCCAGCTGAAACTGTTCATCCATTTAGACCTATGAGACTTCCTCAGATTATGTCTTAAATACTGCTTGGGAGCCCTGGCTGCAGGTGGCCTGGTGGATGTGAGAACCATGGCTGGAACACGTGCCACCAGCTCCCCAGAGCAGAGAGCCAGACTTCCCAAAGGCTCTCATCAGCCCTTCAGGTTGAAGCCAAACAGCTGCCTGAAGTTCTGCTAATCAATTAGCCGAGCTCCAGGCCAGCCCAGAGAGGGAATGGCTCAAAGGGAAGGGTGGGGAGCAGCAGGACAAAGCTCTCTCTTGCACTAGAAGAGCTTTTCATGTGTCTCTGTGCCTTGAGCATTGTTCTGCCACCAAAAACCTGCATTAATCAATGTTCAGAGCTGCTTTAAACAGAGAAGTACAGAGCTGGCTATTCACTGGTGATTTACTACCGGGCCCAACATGCAGCCAGCACGAAACACGCTGGTCCTTTGGAAGCTGCCACCAACAGACGGGAGAAGGGGGACGCGGCAGCTCCGTGTGACAGCCGCGCGAGGGGAGCGCAGCATCGGCCACCGCCTCGCAGGGCGTCCCCGGGGAACGCGGGCCTCGCTTGGATTAGCAGAATGGTATAATTGCTGAGAATCCGGAAAATTAAAGCTCGCGCAGTCATGAATGCTGCCATTATATACACATCGTGTCCCAAGTGTTGTTCAGAAGTGCCTGGAACCGAGGCTATAAATTAAGATCTCCACACCTCCCTCTGAAGGCTATGGATGTTTTAAGGCTGTGGGTCCTTATACAGAGGAAAATAAAACCAGTTTTCCATGTTTCTATGGCTCGAGATGTATTCTATAAGCTCTTTTAATTTAACCCTGAAAGAGAAGTTTCAAAAGCATCTTTCATTGACGAGGGAATTTCTATTTAAAACTTTAACCAAATCTTGGTTATCTCTGAAACCTTTTCTCTGGCCATATGCTTATATCCCAGAGCACATACGACAATGTAGTATCTTCTCAACAAATCCAGTCCTCTCAAATATTACTCAAGATGAGGGACAAAGAGCACTATGACCTAAATGACTCTGAAATTCTAATTTCTTATTTTTCCTCACGAATGCTAGAAATAACAATTGCACATTTCTATTATTACAGGGCAGTTAGTACTTAAATTTTATGCTGAGATATACAGATACTTTGAAAGCAAAAATACTACTACAGCATACCTCTCAGGGTGTTCTTGCATAAGATACAAATTATTACAATGCAAACAAAAAGAACATAAATGACATGGCAGAATTCTTAACACACATTCATTGCTCAAAGAAGAAACAATGAGAAGCTGTTTCAGGAAGAAGAAGGAAATCACTGCAACTCCAAATACAAAGACCATGACAGCAGCCAAAGGTCACAAGTTTAAAAGCGTGCCAAAAAAGCTCTGACACCAGCCCAAAATAGGCCTGCTGCAAAGTGCCATCTGTGCAATGTAGGTAAATGTAAATGTTTTTGTGATCTGTCTGAAAACTCAAAGGAAATATAACCACAGCCTGTGGACAATTACATTTTCCTATTTCTAAGAAATTCAGGTGTGGGATCTCTATTCAAGGAGTGAGTCTTCACGTTGGCTTGTATTTTGCTTTAAATGATACAACCCCTCTGATAATTCTGCTTTAAATACAGTATACGCAGAGAAACTTCAGTGCCTTTGTTGGCTGTTGAAAAAAACACTGCAAAACCAGATGTAGCATTTGGCTGTACAGCATTAAACCTACTAATATTACACTAACTGGATCTGCCTCAGTGTCTACTGAGTGTCCTTAAAATAAATTTAAAATTTTTAAAAAGTACTCTTCTTCCCAAATTCCACATAATTTGATCCAACGTTTTCATCCAATAAAGTACTCTGAGTTTTTGTATTTAGTCCTCACAATACATTTATTTCCACAAAGCTTTAGGAGAATACTTTATTATATATTCTAAATAAATATGGCTTCAGAAAAAAATCTGAAAACTTCTCTTAAAGCAACAGCAACAAATTTCATAGCCTGAAGAACACATTAAAGAATTTTCCTCCAAAATTCTCATTAAAGATATTTTACAAAAAAAAAAAAAAGGAAAGAAACTCTGAAATATTCTCCAGGCTTTTTAAGTTTTACTTGAAAAAACCTTGTAAGTACACACAAGTGTACATAAAGCATAATGCACCAATTTTTTTAAATTGCACTGCAACTCTGTTGACTGAGAGTCCTAAATTACAACATTAACCTAAGCACTAAGCTTCAGTGCAATGGCTGGTTAGTGTAATATTGTACTTCAACTGACCTGAAGGTTTGAAATACTCCCCCAAGAAGAGACGTCACTCAGAATTAAAGACTAAAGCAATTTAAATTTTATGGCATTTTTCTAAATTTACCCAAATTAAATATGAGAAAGTGAAAAAGTACGTCAAGGACTTGGCTACGAAAGTTACATCACAATTTATCAGTAAATCTTAATATATACGCACACATATATATATATATATGCACTTTTAAATACCTTAACCTACTTGTCAGGGGAAGCATAAAATAAGGTATGGTAATTAAAAAAAATAATAATAAACATGAGTTACAGAAACTAGAAAAAATTATCTCCCTGGGGAACAGCAAATTTAGGTCTTACAAAGCCCTGGAAGAAAGGAGGGCTGTAATCATTATATTTGCAAACGATGTGGAATCAAGGAAAGTAAAAGCACTGAAGAACAGAAGCAGAAAAGCATCAACTCTGAAGAAATGTATGAACAAAATCAGGCATGTGGGTGGAATACATTCTGCATTGAGGTTAAAAAAACATATTCACTTTAACTATGAACTATAGGGGGAAAACTGGAATGAGCCTGGAAAACGTTCAACATATTCACAAGAAAAACTTGCATGAAGAGCAGAAGGTTGGTGATTCCAGGAGGATTACAGGCTTCAGGCGGCCATTAGTAAAATTATAAAGTATTCTAGAGGAGGATTCATTAGCTGAAATAGTATTTACTTGTTTCAAAGAGAAACTAGAAAGGACACAAGTGTAAGATCCTCTACTACAACTGAATGTACAAATTGGAATCATTATGAGACAAAATGCAGAGAGTACTATTTGGGTCAATTTGCAGTTGATGCAAATCTGGATGGAGTTACTCACTATGGTGTTTATTTAAATAATCTAGTTTTCAAATGATGGAAACACAAAGAAAAATGGAAGAAAACCAGAGCAAGTCTCAGGCCTATCATGTATAAAGTACACAGACTTTGAAATCAGCCATAAAGAATGTGTATTAGTTACTCCAGTGACAGCAGTCTGAGGGGGAAAAAAGGCAAGAAGGGAAAGGATTATAAAGAGCCAAGAATCCATTGTTTAGCTTAGTATGGAGCGATTTAAAAACAAGTGTCCTTTTCAAAACCAGATTACAGGATGAAGTATGAAAACAGAGGATAAAATTTATTAAATCTCTTGTAATGCTTCAAAATCAAAGCTCCAGCCATAAGAAATCATGATAATTCAATCTAAGTTCTTCAAATAAAAAGATGTTTACCTCACTTAACTAGATAAGTTAGTCTATAGCCTTAGCTGGTTCTATAGCTCTCTGCTGGAATTAAGGGTGCAGGACAGTAAATTCAAGGCTGAAGCTTTGGGTACATAGGCTGTTGGCTGCTTTACTATAAAAAGAGTCTTACAGCTAAATCCACATAAACGTTTCAGAAAGACTTGAAGGGGTGTGGTCTGGTTCAGTTTTAGACCAAGCAGACCATGCCCACTGTACAGAGCCCAGTGAGAAACAGGGCAGTGAGGCAGTTCCTGGGCTGTGCAGCCCTTCCAGCCAGCTCATGGTCTCTTAAACAACAGTTTAATTAAAAACTTGAAATTATCAGTGTGGCCATTGGTCCTTGGTAGGTCTAGATGCTTCATTATTGGCCATCACCCTTACTGGGAGTCTCTTTGCTATCCTAAAACTTTAAAGAATTGAAAGAAAGAGGCTGTGATTGCAGTCTCCCAGTTTCAGAACCGTTATTAGTTCTTGAATTAATGTCAGTAACTCATAAAAGCTGCAACTCAGACTTTATTACCTGGGCTGCCACTGGAGAAGTATTACAAAAACTCTCACCACAGGCACATGCTTTGGTCACTAAACAATTCAGATGATTTTACTGATACTACTCAGAGGAGTAAGAGTTACAGGAAGACTGCTAATCCTGCCGGTAAACCAAGACTACCATAGCATTTCTATCTGTAAGAAACACAGAAATAAATTAAGTAATAAAAAATAATCTTTCAAAAACAGAACAAGAGCAGCTACTGGCCTTGCCTCATATCCTGCCAGCGTAAAGAATTCCTGCTCACAAGAAAAACAGTCCATGTTGGAAGCAAGCAGAGAGGCTTGTGGGAATTTGAAAAGTGTAAGGCGATTATTTCTAGGCTTTCATTGCCAGAAATGCGATCAGAGCTCCAGGAAAACGCAGAAACCAGAAGACATGGCAATTTCAATGTTAACCACAAGAACTCCGAAAGTCCACTTATGCATAGCTGTGGCTATTGAAATCGTATCATTGTTACCACATATGCCTTCATAAAACAGATAAATATTTAATTTTAGTCCAAGAAAGTGCCTTTTGGCAAGGTAGCCAGTTGTCCAAAATGCACAGAAGGAGCTCAGGCATGTATCTTGGAAAAAAAAAAAAACCACACAACCCTAATTTATTTGCTAGTAACGAATGGATGACTTTTTTATTTTCCAACCGGAACATTAGCACAAAAATACCTTTACAAGTACACATCTGAATTCATTATTTCATTCTCAGTTCTGGTACTACCAGCTAAGATTTGAAGGGTGAGGAGGCAGACAAGTGGTACAGGGGGAAGTTGTGCAAAGAATATCCTTAAAGAAACAGCAGTCTGGTCCACATACAGAGCTGGACTGTTTTAATAAATCAGTTCAGCTTCACATGTTGACACGTTTTAATGGCTCTACCACTGACTTGTATATTTTAACACGTGTCTGTAAATACACAGAAATAAGCCAAGCTGACATAGGCAGTTTGAAACCAGTACAAATGTTCAGCTGGGATACTAAACTTATTCAGTTAAGTCGACTTCAAAACCTACTTTAAAAAGTAAACAAAGCTTAGCAAGTGCATATGCATGACTGTGAAACACTTATAAACCCCCCATGAGTCCAAATCCAACATGTGCCAGAAGTCCAGCTAGGGTGCAGCTTCTACAAAAAAGTGAAAGGGTTTTTGGGTTTGAGCGTGTTTCAAACGTATTTGAATAGAAAAACACCAATATGTGACATCCTTCTTTCTTTAACTCACTGTTAGAAGGCTAAAAAAAAAATTACTTCAAGTTTATCTTCAAAACAGCTGTGCTAACAAGCCTTTGACAAAGTATCATTCCTAAAATACACACAAAATAATTATGCAAAGTGATATTAACAGTAGGCCCCTGCATCTCCTGCACACTGCTCTACTTTATTGAACCCCCTTCAATCCTCCATGGTGTTGGTATATATTTCTCATGATGTCCCCTGACTTCACATACAAAAATGCCTTTTTTTTTTTTGATCTCAGAAGACAGACAATGTTTCCTCCTCTTATGAGCTGGCTTAAAAAAAAAAAAAAGTCATTAAAAACAAACATAAAAAAACAACCAAACAAAAAAACTTTATACAGATGGATCCTGAGTTTCAGAATGTGACTTGCAAGACCAACCAAACTGAAAACCTAGCACTGACTGACCAAAGGAGAATTCCATTCACCAAATGTAAAAAAGAGAAAACTATTTCATTATTATTCAGTTTTCACAAGTGCAAAGGATATTTTTAAATTATGCAAGTCTAGGAAAAATTATTTTACACTATTAAATCAAAACAACAGTAGAAATCTATTACCTGAAACCTCAGAACAAATGTTTGTATTTTCTGTGTAATCTAACCAAAAAGAAGACAGAAATAAATAAGAATAGAGACCTTCATAAATATTTGCTTTATTGTCTTACGTTTTCTCTTTCTTTCATAATATTCTCCCCTCCAATTATTGCCATACCATAATAGTGGAAATTTTTTCCTATATAAATCATTATTTAAGGTAATATCATAGATGTATCTTTTAGGTTAATTGCTGATATGAAAACCTAATACTGTAGATACTGTAGTGTAGACATTGCAGCAGGATCCCCAGGACCCAGAGGCATCAAGTCAGCATGGGATCTCAGAAGTTCCCTCTGACAGGAGCTCGTAGCCAGAGCTGTGTCAGGACTTGATGGCCATGAGAAGTGACAGTCATTTCTGCACGTCATGGAGAGCTGATCAACCAGCTCCACTTCATTAAAGTACAGCCTTGCAGTGGCATTCATTATCAGAACAGAAGGGAAACCCTGCCTCATGTTAAACACAATACTTTGGAAAGAAGAAATTCTGAGAAGATCGCAGCAAAGACAAAAAAAAACTTTTGTTAAAGGACTCAAATTTGAAAAGTCGTTTTCAAAATGATGGAACAGCAGCATCTAGAAACTAATTAAAATTCAGCATAAAACAAAATTCCTGTTGAGGTGGGGGAAAACATTCTTGCAGAGAAATTCTTTAAACCTGTAATGTGTTAGCCTGACAGGCATGAATTGGCTCCTGCCTTCTGATATGGAGGAGACACACGAGCCATCACCATTTCCTCACCAGTACCTTTGGTAAATTAGACCACATCAAGCGTCTCCTGTAACAACTTTTGTGATAGCCCAATTTCCCCTCTGTGATGGCCATTTGCATGCTTGTTTTCTTTCTCTCATTATGTCAGTTTTTCCCTTGTCTGCATGATCCTCCCCCAGTATCGGTTTATTAATAAAGAAATAAATAAATTCAATAGTTGATGGCCACGTCCAAGGGAAAGTAAATACCTATTTCATTTGCTTATCAACATTTTAAAAACAGAACACAGAAAATATTTACTTTTTTTCTAGTAACCAGGCCAACCTTTATAGACTAAACACTTTTCCTATTAATTCATCTTTCACTTAAAGATCTACCAAGCTCAGGAAGAAAAAGTAAATCAAGTTTTCAGAAAAAGTGCAAAACATCAAGAAAGAATCATTAAATATTAAACACACCTACTAACTGTACCATGCTATAAATATTAAATTGGTCTAAATATAACATATTTATTGACCAGGATTTTTAGAGATGGATTTCTTTTTAAAAATCTAGTGAGAGTGCACATACTAGAACAGGATGTACTTAGTATTAAGCAACCCTATATCAGATCAAAGGATTTCAGAGCCATTTCTAGCCAGAGAATGACATTATTTATACTACTGTCTCCACAGAGGATAAATCCATTTCTTGTTTGAAAAGGTTAGGCAATAAAGGGAGATTTATAAAACTAGTACAAATAATTGGTTTCCTTTTCCTTATCCCCTGTTGGCTTCAGTACTCGTTGGATAACCTTAAACCTACACCCAGTCTGAAGTAAAAATATTTTTACTGAGATTTTTCAGTACTATTATTCTAAAAGATCTACGTAATTATCATTATGTTTCTACTGAATCAAGTCCCTATTTTAAGGGGAGGTCCATCTACGTATATTTTTTCCACAGTGTCCCAAAATTCTCATTATATAAAACTGATTTTTAACAAAGTCAGCTGTACTATTTCACTCCTCTCTGGAAAATAACAGTTACAAGTATTCAAGAGATAAAAAATGGGAAGATATTTCTAGTTTATAAACACTAAGAATTTATTTTAAAAAGGGTGAAAGGCTGCAAAAAGTAAGAAGATAAACAGTGACTTTAATTATCTCTGAAATCTGTAAACTGATACTAGGTTTTATTATGGCTTACTTTTTAGTTTAGTTCTTGCTTAATATCAGTGTTAAGCAATTACAACAAAACAAAACAAAAATTTGTTAGCTAGAGGTAGCCCTTTAGGAAAAAAAAAAGGTTTGACACGCTGTGGCAGTCATTAAGAAAATTTCCAAATAACATTTGTAAATCAAGAGTTCCAAGATTTTATTGCATTTCACACAATGTCACTGATATTATCAACAACAGCTACAAACTATTGTTAAAAGCACGTCAGACTTCCTGATGACTACCACAAAGTACACTACATGAATAAAATCACTGAAAATTGCTTTTAAATAAATATGAAAACACAAGACTCTGAATGAAATCTTATGTTATATTTCTCCATAACGGAGGCAGAACAATGCCAGCAAAGACCAAGAATTCTTTTTCTGTGTAATTAAAAATGAAGTCCATCTAACCCATAACGGTACAGGAGGAATTTCTCAGCAAAATGGTTCAGTTCTAGTTTTCATTATCTCATTTAGCAATTAGATCCTGCTCAGCAAAAGATTGGGATACTTACTTATCTGAAGTTTCACATACTTAAAACTTTTTGATTTCCAAGTGACAGAAGAATGAGCTTCAACATTTTGCAAAATTGCTACTTAAATATTTGGCGTTTCACTGATGACAGGTTGAGAATTAATGCAAATTACTACAGCACTTAATGCACAACTTTAACACCTGGGTACCAGAAATTAGGGAATATTCACTTATTCATTTCACACAGGCCTTGAAGCAATAAATCAGGCATGATGGCTAGAGTACAACTTCTTACCTAAAATGGACAAATTGAATAGAACAAAAGAATACTTAACTTGCCTCTAAATAAATGCAGTTTTTGAAGATTTATTACTCTATTGGAAATACTCAATGAATATCCAGCCAAAGGAATGATGTAAAAATCACAGATGTTAGAAGGAGAGTGCCCTCTTATTTTTGTCAACGAAGTATGTGAATATTCAATTGCCACTATATAACATATATAACAAATTGCAAGAATCTAACCATTGGTTAACCAAACTAAGAGGAATCTAGTCAAGCACAGTTGACATTAGGGTCAGAATCCTGAGAGAAAGTGATATTCTTCTAAAAAATGTGAAGAAGCAACTGTTTAGTTGGTCACAAGCTAAGGAGAATCTCTGATGAAGAATTACTCACTGCAGTGACCATAACACAATACATTTAACATGCAAAGGGGGAAACAGTGAACGAGAATGAAGAGGTGTACTACAGAAATCAAAGAGAAGAGTATTTTTGCCAAAAGAACATCAGGACAGAACTTAGAAAGGTAAAACGTTTGTACCTGACACAGAACTATTTAAAGATCCCATGACAGATTCCTCATATTTTGGCACTTCTAACCAAATAACTGGGTATGCCAACAAAAATACCAGAGAGGACACTTGCTCTTTTCTTTTTCAAAGTAAGTTTTGTGGGTTTGTTTTGTTTCTAATCACGTTACATTCTGTAAACAGCTCTACAATGCTAATAGTCACTGAGGGTGGAAGGGACCTCTCAATTGGTCCAGTCCAACCTTCCTGCTGAAGCATGGTCAGCTAGAACAGGGTGCTCAGGTCAACTATGTCCAGTCAGCTTTGGAGGATCTCCACAGACAGAGATTCCACAACCTCTCCAGGCACCTTGTTTCCCCCTCACAGGAGAAGTGTGAGTTCTTCTGTTCAGATGGAATTTTGTGTGGTTTCATTTGTGCCATTGTCTCTTCTCCTGTTACTGGGCACTACTGAGAAGAGTTTGGCTTCCTCTTACTCATTCCTTTCCAACCGGTATATTCAGACATAGATAAAAAAAGATCCTCCTGAGCCTCTAGGCCTAATCTCTTCTGAACTAGAACAGCTCTCCCACATTTTTAATGGTAACATTCCTACCTGATCTCCACTTTCCAACTGTCTCTCAGTAATAACTCCTCCTGACTCTACTATTTGTCTGAATTATTGAAGCCTCGTCTCACTCATTCCACTCTTCAGTACTGGAAAATATCTACAGTGGCTTTCCAGTGCTATACGATTCTACTCCAGTCCACTTTCTTCAAAGTAATATTAAGTCATCAAATCTGAACAAAACCTCCGAAACTGTAACCAGGGACAACATATTACACAGTACCTCCAGTATATCACACATGGGACCTATTTCTGATATTACCTTTCCTTTGAACTCTCCACCATTCAGACAGAAGCACGCAGCAGCACAGTTTCTAGCTGTATGTGTAGTTTTGCTCAAATATAAATTGATGAAATGGACAATTTTTAAACTCAGAATCAAAACCATCAAACTTCACAGTAAAGCATTTTTTTCTGAGCAAGATTACTAAGCAAAAAAGAAACCAAACAAACGCTCCAAAAAAAACCCCAAAAGAAAACCTGAAAATCATCTTCTTTTCTTCTTTAATCCCCTTTTAATTATACTCCAGCTAATGGAAGTCTACTCCAAATGCTATTTTCTTCTATTGTGTTTCCTTTCAGTTACACTGCAGTGCTCATCTTGGCTAATAGATGTCTGCAAATCAACCAGGCTGTCTGTCTCTCTCAGTATCCACTGACCAGAAGGTATAGCCCAAAAGCTAATGAGCTGCTAAACATTGCTGCCATTGAAGAGAGATGTACTGTGAATTTGCAATTTTGCCAAACACCATGCACATAACTGATGATTCCTGTCAGTAGCTGTAGTGTGAGATCACGATTGACTCCAAGATAACAATTAAAATGGAATACATTAAGCAACTCGTTATGGATAGGAGCAGCATAAAGCTTGTCACCGACTATGGCTTCGTTTCTCTGATGCAGACACCTCACAAAAGCCTTAATCATTTGCCAGGTATCACAGATGATCAGTCCCTGTATAAAACTTATTTGGAATAGTCTATAGCTTTGTTCTACTGCAGGGAAATCACAAATCTTATTTGTTTTGGAATATAAATCTCTTTCATGCCCAGACAGCATAATGGCTAAATCATTCAGAAGGAAAGTATTACCATACAGTCATTTCACTCATACAATTAAAGACCTGATTTACAAAAGGACTTATTTTCCAAGAGCTTGAATTCCACACCGGACTTTACTGCCATGTGCCTTAGTTCCCAGTTTACTGCACAAGAGGAAAAGGCAGCTCAGAACTCGATTCACACCAAAGAGTTTTGATAAATGCACTCCTGGACTCAGTACACAAATCCTGGGTGTAACTTCCTTTAAACACCAAAGCCTTATCATGAATCTACACATTCACTAAAACTTTCATGGCAGGAGAAGCTGCGCAGGGAGAACGTGAAATTTCATCATTTTAGAGACGTGATTTTTCACTGTATTCATACATCATAACTGTCTAGTTTTAGATGCTAAAGATGCATCTTTTGCAAGAAAAAGGGAGCGGTTCTTTCCAAATGTAGCAACATTTGAAAGTGTCCTTTATTTACATTCAGAACTCACTGGTCAAAGGTCTTGCCATATGTCATCACATCCTCAGGGACCATCTCCCTAATCATCTGGACTGCTAGAAGAAAGGGCCAGAGATGTTTATTTTTGTTTATTCATTTAAAATAAACAAATAATTACAACTATTAAAAGATCAGTTCACTTATGACCACTTCAAAATAATATTCACATTCACTTTGCTCTCTGTCAGTGAACCTGTCCAGAATGCCAGACTGCAGATTTCAATATGTTCTTCCAATTATAACTTTTCGTGCCACTTGAGTTCTGAGGTGCAGTGAATTTTACATAATGAAAAGAAAGCTACAATGGCACAAAGCTCAAGCTTCTTCGGAAGGCTGCTAGTTTAAATGAGTAATGAAAACAAGACAGCAACAAAACCAGACACATTTCAAATCAGAGGTAAAAAATAAAGCAATACACCATGCCAACTTCAGAAATTTTCTATTTATAATGTATTTTAACTTCTCAAACAAGAGCAGATAGATCTGGAGGTCTTAAAATTGTATATTTTTTAAATTATTATTATTAGTAGTAGTAGTTTGCTGTGCTTCATTAGATAAATTCCAAGCTTGACTTTTTGCACCTAACAAAGCATAAAAGACTAAATCTATGAACCACTGCTTTCATTATACTCTCCCTTTTAAGGCCAAAACCTAGCTTTCAAGCAGCACTGAACATTATCTAAGTGCAGTGGCTCATGAAATACTGGACATTAAAATCAATCAGAGTTTACCCTGAGAGTCTAGACATAAAGTGAGATGTTTCTCATGTAACTTTTAGAAATGAGAAAGAAGAATTTTCCTCATTGTAGCTGATCATCACTGCATGGGCGAAAAACACATGGACAGAACAGTACAGACATTTTTCTGCTCAGGGAATACCTGTTAAATGTGGATCTGTGAGCAGTAATCAGACAGGAAAAAAAAAAAGGCATTCTCCAAGGACACATACGATTAACAAGCTGGAACCAATTAAAGTCAAGTGAAATCCATTAGAACAGAAGTTCCTCAAAGTTCTGTTCATGCCTCTCTGGGTGGCCATGTGCTGCCTTAGATATGAACATGCAAAAAAATCTAATGTTTCAAGTAATACTACAAAACCACCCCAGATGATACGCTATGCTGGACCTTTCCTTTCAGCGTGCTTGAAAAGTAAAAATCACTCTTTGGCGACACAAATTAAAAAAAAAAAAACCAGGAACCCCAGTATTTCTACTTATTTAATCAAATAAGATTTTTTATATCTATTCTTTTTATTCCAAGATGATTTGTAATAAAGATATATATTTAAAAAAAAAATCTATCTTTGGTAATATCTTTAAAAGGTTAATTTGAAAAATCAGAAATCCATACCTAAACTTGAAAATAATGTTGGCATTTTCTAACTTAACTTGTTAAGGAGAAAATCTTATCTACAGTGGTCTTTTACTCTGAAGGTTAGTTGCAACAGTTCTTCTATCTGATGTTTCTTCTACCCCTAGTTTAGAAGAAAAAAAAAGTTTTACCAAATGGCAATTAACCAGACAAAATGCTGCCAAATTTTGTTAACTTTGCAAAGCAATTTCATTTCATCTCCTCTATTACAGACTCTCTAGGTAATCATTTCACTCTAGCAAAGCCATCAAAACACCTTTTCCAACTCTTCTGCAGGGTACTCCACGTGGCAGCTCAGTAAGACTTCAAAGTTGAGGCGACTTTCTTGACTGATAGGAAGGTTTCCAGTTCCAAAGTTAATACACCGTAATTTCTGCAGAATTTCTGGTTTTGTCGGCCTCCTCTTCATTGGAAATTCAAGGTTCAACAGCACTCTGCTAGGCTACAACTGCACAAAGCTCATGCTCCTCTTCTGGACAGAACATTTCTGCTGTTGCTTCAAATCTGGGGTGGGTTTTTTCCTCCAAGTTTATTACATTCATTTTTATTAATAGTCCAAAAAAAAAATTTTAAAAAACAATGTCCAAGCATAAACATGGTTTCTAAAACAACAAGCACCACCCCTAGTGGTCCATTCAGGTGAAGACATGAAATTATTTTTAGTTGGGGATAAAAAAGAAAGTGTCTGAACACCGGCCTCCCCCAGACACTGCAGTCACCGCATTCCCCTCACATCACCCTGTCTCATCCATCCTTCAGTAGGTGTTCCTTTTTCCCTTCCTTCTCAGGACTGGTGTCAGCTGATCTCACAGACATGGCTTTAAAGAACACCTCTGTGATGGTAATTCCTGGAGCTTTCTCCCACTCCCTCACCCATCCACGCTGTGTCCCATAACACTGCTGTCCCTTACAGCAGCTCAACGTTACCCAAGCTCATCTGGGGCTCCCACCACAACATTGGCTGTGATGAAATAATCTAAGGCTGGCTCATTTTATCAATTAACTGAACACAGCCACATGTACAGACTGGCAAATGTGGCTCCCACTGGCCAGGGCCCAGAAGCAGGGGCAGAGTCTCACAGAAGCTGTGCCTGCTGCCTTTCATGGAGCACCAATACCTGGTTACCCCACAGCCTAGACAGTTGCTAAACATTTAAGAGAAAAAACAGCTCTGAGTAATAAAGTTCTCCTTAGGGGGAAAAAAAAAACCCAAAAAAAAATCATACTCATGCTGGGAACCCAATTAGTGTGTTCAGAAATGAGAAGTTACACACAGCTGATATTAAGCAATGTGGCTGGAAGTAAATACAAGTGAAGTTACAAAACAATTTTATTTCTTTTCCATATGACCTTTCAGATTCTCCCGAACTAAATGAAAGAGGGTTGATTCTCAAACCTTCCTTCAGTATGGAACTTTATCAGACATTTACAACAAAAAACCCATATAAATTATAAACTTAAGATTTTTATCTACCACCTGCTGATAAATATCATCACAGCAATGCATGTAAAGAGGTGAGAAAGCCAAGATGAACACAGCTCTATCACTAGAAATATTAAACCACCAAGGTTACGCACAGGTAGTCTGACAGTCCCCCCTCTGGAAATCAAACAGAAGTAGATCAAAGGGTTAATACACACTTGGTATTGTTCTAACAAGCAGGATATCAGCTGGTAGGTGAGACCGTACAGAAAGGCAGCACTGACGCCCAAGGAAAATACCAGCTGTCTCTGCTCAGAGAAGACAGATTACCACCTGTCCCCGTTATCTTCCACACACAATACAAGGCACGTTGGCCATTTTAGCAGGGATAACTGCACCCATATGCTGTTTAATTTTGAACTGCACTCTCCCTACTTGTAAATATTCCTGATGGATCAGTCTAAATTGTAGATTAGCTCAGTGGTGATGTTTAGCTAGAGGCTGAACTTCACACTTTAGCTCCCCGAAGCCTTAATGTGCAGTGTGCTGCGTTAGCATCACCACTTTAGGCAAACAGCAGAAAGCAAACACATATGCACACATTTGTGCACACACACACACACGCACAAAGAGAGGGAAAGAATTCCAAAAATATTAAGATTTTAAAAATCCTTTACAGAAAATTTGGTTTAAGCTGCATTCTGGCAAAAGAGCTTTGCTTTATATACTGTAAGAAGCCCTGCTTACCTTTTAAGCAATACATGAAATAGTGGTGTTACAAATTCATAAATACTGCTATAGATTTCAAAACAAGAAAAAAAAAAAGACAAAATGAAACAATCTTCCTGCAATCTATACAATTAGGAAAAAAATTACATCTGTTCCAGTAAGTTTTACAGTGGAATTTATGACACAAATACATAAACAGCATTTTTTTTTTTTTTTTAAGCAAGTAACTAGAATGTCAGCAACAACTTTCTGTTGGTTTGGACACTCAATTCTTGCAAGTTAACTGGGTGTTTTTATGTCTGAAATGTGACTCTGAATAATTACCTTTATGACACAATTTGAGTTTATAAAGAAGTAAGAAAAAAACCAAAAAGAATCATCTACACTGCAACCTTCACAATCACAGCTCTTCCAAAAAAAAAAAAGCAGAGTCAACCCAAATCCTCAGATCCCATAGGAGCAGCAAACTTTATTAGAATATTCTGGCTCTTCTTTTTATTCTCTTTCAGCCATTCTGTGTGTTGAAGCCACACAAAAAACCAACCAACCAACAAACCACACCAAAAACCCACCAAACAAACAAATAACAAAAAAAACCTCCAAGAAAAAATGCACTTCAGAATTGCTGGCATGGAATACAGCTGGCTGCTGTCCATCAGCCAGATGTCAGTGGCTAAAAGCTTCATCACTTGCAGGGAATAGCAAGGATGTCTGACTTGGAGGCAGGAATACATCAACGAGCAGTGGGATGAAGGACCTCAAATTCTGAGTGCCTCTGAAGCTTCAGAGATTTGCAGAGCTCTCTAGTCTTGCTCAATGCCTGTGAATACTTTGCCCTAGCAGCTGTTCAGATGTTTGTCTGTATAAATTTTTCTAAAAAATGTTGAAATAATTATTTTGTATAAAGATCTTGCATCATGGTCTAGGCTGCTAGTTATTGCAGGGCTCCGAGACAATGCATGGTGGTTTTGACCCAGAATCAAGTATTCACTTATGCTGCTTTTAGTTTTAGAAAAAGTTTAAGACTCAGAGACATGAAAGATTCACACTGAAAGCAAAGGATCATAGATTTCCTCTGGTCACTCACTCTTTCAACTCACTCTATTCCATCAGGCGTGAAATTCGTGATAGCTGAGCAGAAACTTAACACCATATCCATCTCCATGTTTTTTGCTAAAAAACCAACACACATCAAAAATCCACCACTAGTCTTTTTCAGTATTTCAAAGTTCTCAATTTTTCAAACTATAAAATTTCACCACATTAATTCATAATAAACATTTTAATGCCTTCCATGTCAGCACTTACTTGGTATTAATGTGCTGGGCAAACATACAAAAAAAAAAAAAAAAAAAAAAAAAACCATATGTATTTANATGTGAAAATAAAACAAAAAAAAAAAAAAAAAAAAAAAAAAAAAATCCCAGCCAAAAATTCCAAATCTACAGAACAACATGATTTTCAACAGTGACATATGATTTCTTACTAGAAATTTACAGGCTGGAAAATATAAAATTTTCATAAAATTAAACAAAGGGAACTTTTAATTTTTAAACATGATGCAAGAGATGCACAATTTGTTGATGAATTGTCTAAAGATATCTACTCATTTAATTAGCTCCCACTTCACTGAAGCTAGTAAAGATTTATTTTACCCTCAGATGAAGCAAACCAAGGCTTTTCTTGTGCTGATCTACAGATCAACTATGTTGCTTTTAATGAAGACTCAAATGCTCTGACGATGTGCTTCTTTAAATATAAATGAATTTACCTTCTTAAATTTGTTCCCCTGTCTTGTAAGGGAAGTATACAACCCTTAAATTAAATTTTAAAATAATACCTGTAAATCTACCAAAAGAGTATTCATATCTGAACTTCAGACACATCATTCATTTATATTCTATGTCCAGAAAAATTAAGTTGACCATTAAAAAATTTATATTATTTCACAGGTTTCACATGTAAGTGTTTATTCCCTATAGAATAGTATTATTAATTTGACCTAAACCCCTCCAGTGGGATGCAACATCATTATACTAAACAGTAAATACTGTAAACACAGATTTATTCTGTTAGCTACTATGTTAAGTAAGTTTTTTTACAGTTGGTCCAAACAGACTCTCTTTCCACATGGTTTTATGAATTGACAAATTCTTTTTAGTTTAGGTACTTCAAGAGAATAAATTTTTCACGCAGTAAAAATTTGATTGCTTCACCTTGATTAGACTTTTGTTTCAAGTAACCAAACACAGTTGTGTAATCCAGCCAAGAAACGTTGGTCTCTACTGTCATTACTTAAGGTTAATATAGCAGGTGAAAATAAGGAACATCGATAGGTATAATTCTGAAAGTTCAGTTAGATCCTTAGACTAAAGTCAAACAAGAAAATGCAATCACAGGTATAAATACTGTATAGAAAGAGAAAAGTCACCAAAAGATGACAGAATCTGAATTAACATTATTTTTCTATACCTTTGCCAAATACATACTTCCAGTCTGGCAGCAATATGCCACAGCCCTCCCTGCTTGTATCAGTACTTTTCTGTGAGAAATGCCCGGAATCCAATCCCTATATTACACTGGTAATTAAGGAAGAATACTGCATGCACACCTAGTGTCCTTATTTATGAAAGAATGCTGAAGAATTGCAAAATGCAAAGAAGTACTGCAAAATAAAGCCTCAAAAATCAATCACTTCCCCACAAAAGTCACTGTGCCAGAAGTCAGAATTTCATCCAGTCTCCTCAAAAAGAAGGCTGAGGGGGCAATGACCTATTTCCAGTCATGGAGAAATGCTGGATATTAAATGCTTCTTCTGACTTGGAGAAAGTGTGATAGTAAAATGTTTACTAGTCTGGAGCTGAAATCCGAGAAAGATCTATTGGAGGCCAATTTATAAATTTTACATGGAAAGAGATTAATCTAAGGGAAGTGACAGAATATAAATGTGTTCTGGGTGTCTCAGGCACACGAGGATTTTCTTTCTAAAAGCTGCTTGAATACAACACAAGTTATTAAATTTATTAAATAGAGCACATGTTGTGATTCTTGAAGTGTCCTGTGCAGGGCCAGGAGCTGGACTTCACGATCCTTTTGTGTCCCTTTCAGCTCCTATGATTTTATGTAACTCTTGACAGCAAGATGAGATTCCCACCTTTGTCTGCTTATTCCCTCTCCTTTACCAGGAGCTCTCCACCCTGATAAATACCTGTTTAAATGCGTTAGCCCAAATACAGGCTAAGTATCAGCTAGCATATAGCCTTTTCCTAACTATGTTGTGTCCAAACAATTCTGTACAGTTTACATAGCATAATTCAACTCAGATTTTCTCAAAACAGGTTGCCTTGACAGTGGTTGCACATGCAGTCAGGCTGCCTCCAAGCAGGGATGTAATAATGGCAGGGAATGACAGAGGCAAAAGAGCTGGGACCAAAACCTCTTAACTTGGCTAAGCTGTATCTGTAAGAGCACATCTGACCTATTTTGACCAAAAAGCAGCTAATGTCACATCAGCCAGCTCCCCACCTCTTTGGGGCTGCACATACAGAGGAAAGGGATGACGTTATCCCCCATTCCCCACTTTCTGAGCCATGCACTAACAGGAGCAATTGCAGGATGGAGATAATGCAGCCTAATACTTCAGCAGCTGCAATCCAGAGAAGTGAACTACACAGTACTGGAATTGCTTGTGCACTCAAAATAGCCTGTGCTGGCTGTGCATTTCTACATGTAAGAAATCCCTTTCTGTTTTTTTATTCTTTGAGACTTACAAAGAAAGAGTAAGCATCTGAAAAGGAATAATCTGCTTCTGCTGCAGTTCTTTTTAGAGCCTATATAAACTCTCAAATATTTAATTACCTTTTATACTGTGCAGCTATTTTATAGATTACACCAGGTTTATGTGTTGTGATTGAGATAGAGCAACTCAAAGCAGCAGGAGGCTACACCCAGTCCCTTTACTGGTAGGTTTTCTCTGCAGCCTTAACAAAGTGCGCAGACATCCAGGCTGAGCTCCCTCACATAAAACTAATAATAAAACAAACCCTACCAAACTATAGTCAGGTTATTTATTTTAGATCATTCCCATTAACATCTCCTCTATCTTCTTCTAATTCATGACAATGTTCATGTGCACAAACTGCACGAAGAGTTGCTGATCTTGCCACACACAAAGCGAGACCTGCAACAGTAGGGTGGTTTAGTCCGCATCTGAGCTGAAAAATCCTGGAGACCCAAGCAGTAAACCAGCTCTGGACCATGTCTGGGACTCACTTCAGGCTGCCAGCTCAGGTGGGAAGCACAACTGGCTGCAAATTGGTGGGAAGAAGTTAAAGGGCAAAGCCCAAGTTCCGTATCCAAAGGCTGGAACTTACTACCGCTGCCTGGGAAAGTGTCACCAACAACACTTTTAAAAGTACAACACAGCAACTCCCTGCAGCTTATTCAACTCTCCCCTACCCTCTCCTTCAGCAGGTTCACTCCTAGTCTAAGCTGTAAGCTCTTTTTGATCCTGAGAATGCTGGATTTCATTCTATGGTCAGCATAAAACAGGGTGAAAACCAAGGAAGTTTTCTTAATGCCTTCCTGACTTGCTCAGTGCCTATACCTATAAACTGAAGGGAAGGTGGGGGTGGTGGTGAGTGTTTGACATGTTAATGAATACTCTTCTTGGAGGGAAAAAAAAAAAACAAAACCAAAAATGCATTAGAAGAAAGTTATGAAATTTATATTTTCACACTGAAGGATTTTCTTACAGATAAGAAGAGAAGTAACAGTTTTGTCACATATCATAATATGAACACCATCAAGTAACTAGAAATAAGCCAACCAAAGACATCATAATCAGAATAAAGGTGATGATTTTTTTTCTTTGTAATATGTGACTTTTGAAACTCTGGGAAAGGTTATGTATCATATTTTTGAAAAACTTCATGTAGGAAATTAAGTATTTTCTCCTGTTGCCCAGTGTAACATAGGCAGAAGAAAAATATATTTGTAAGTGGTTTATACTTTTGTCTATGTAATTTCTTTGAAATAATAATTATACGTTTTTAACCAAAATTAATATATTTTTAAAGAATTTCATTTAATTAGCAGAAAAGGTAAGGCAATCTCACACTGCATTGACCAGAATTTTCATCTTCTCACACACAACTGTGTACACAAAAAAAATCCACTAAGAAAAGTCTGAGAGAGTACAACTCTAAAAAGACCTGCTGGATCAATACTGACTGCCATCAGTGCATCTCTTGATTTCCCCCCTAAGAAAGAAAGTAGTGAAGTAAGCTATGAGGAACAGCTAAGAGAGTTGCTTTAGTGCATCAGATTTATGACAACCTGAAATCTATTACTTTCCCTTATAAACTCAGGCATAGTTTGGCACTGACATTAGTTTGAACTCTTTCCATATGATTAAAAGCTGACAGGCTTTGAGGAAGGCGGGGCTGGACGACACATTCTCCAGAGAAAACTTCCAACCACAGTGATTCTGAGGCCACTAAAGATACATCTTTAAACACATTACTAAAAGTACTTCTAGATTTATTTTCAACTGCTATTCTTAATAAATGAGCCTTGCTTCAAAAGACCTTCACGCACACTAGAAAACAGATTATTCGATGATGTTCCAAGGCTATAAACATGCAAGGCCACATCACACCAACTCGAATCAATCACCTTCTCTAGCTGTCTGTAGAAAGAGACAATGCTCAACCAACCTCCATAGATGCCTCAGTGAGAGCATTTCCTTATTTCAAATATAAAACAAACTAAACTGAAATTTGCACTAATGGTGCACAAATGAAAGAACAGGCCAGTGCTGGCCACTCTGAAAACACAAGACTGCAAAGTATCTAGGATACTTTTGCTAACCATCTGAAATGGAAACTATCTCCATTACTTAGCTTGTTAAATGCTGACTGATGTGATCAAAAATGACACTGAGCTTGCCAAAGTCAAGTAGGCAAGGTAAGTACCTGAGCACTGCCCTTCCAGCAGGTGATCTGCTGCTTCAGGAAACTCTCTGTCAACGTGCCACCTCATAGATGGCTACTGCCCACCTGGAGTAACAAACAGCTCAGAGATCTGATACAACACTGCCTCTGTAATTAGTATTATCCTAATGATATACGCTATGAATGTGCAGCAGTTTGATTGAACTTTGGCGTAGACACAGCCTTCCTTCTCAGGTAATTTATTTTTCTTTTGCAAATACTCCAGATCAAGCCAAGATATAGTTTGTAGACTTTGTACCAGTCTATTTATACAGACTAATTTAATATAGATCCCTTTATGCAGAGATAAACCCCAGTTGGAGGAAGAAAAATATGTAAAGAAAGAAAAATAGCAAATAAAAGCGAACCTTAGGGACAGACAAATTTCTCAAGATAACTAGGTCTTCAAAAGACAAATGAAAAATAGTAGGAATAATAGAGATTAACAGCTTCTTTACTGGAAGTGTGCCCAAGGCTGAGGTAAAAGCTAGGTACAGGATTCCATGAATAAAAGCCAAATATTCTCCCCATCATTAAAATAAATTAAAATCTTTCACGTTAGAGTTTCCCTTTCTTAACTAAAGAGGAAAAAACCCCAGGCTATTTCTGTATCCTGCTTACCAGAAAATGATTAAATAAATGAAAAGTTACTGGATTTAAAATTAACTTTCTCTCCCCTCACTAACAGAAGGGCATCTTTGTATCACCTAATGACTGAACACAACTCAGTTTTGTCCTCATGTACAGCCTTTTTCTACTCCATCTTGAACTGGAATCCAGGAATTTTGAACAGTAAGATTCTCTGCCTCCTTAAATTTATCACAACATCTATGCTGAAATGGCAGCCAAAGGAGAATTCACACTACACTCCCTCCAAAATCTTCCTGTGCATTACAAACACTCGATACAGAACTGCAGGGATTTGGCCTCTGCTGCACTAATGAAGAACAAGTTCAGGTGCCCACAGTCACATCATAAAGCCAACTTTCCCCAGGACATTCTCAGTACGTCCCACAGAGATATTTATTGGCTAACAAGTCTTATTTCACACCACCACTAATCCTCACGCCAGAACAAAGCTGCAAGAGAAACAGTAATGCTCTACCCAGGAACCTTTTATTATGAATTAGCTCCAAATCATCATGACTACTATTTTTCTAAACAAAATGGCAAAGCGTGCTCCAAAAGCATTTGTGGAACTTGACCATCCTAACAATCAACACTGAAATTGCATGCTAAACAGTATTTAGAAAAAATTTTACTACATTACCCAAAGAAACCATCCTACCTCATATTCCATGGCTGTCACAAAGAAACAATTACCTTCCCATCACCATAAAGCTGCTTCTCCCCACTGTAACAAAGCACAGCATCTGCCAGCATTAACTTTATTTCAATCCATAAAAAGGGGGAGGGCTTTCAGACAGTACTTTCCGACACATTTTGAATAAAATCCTCTTTCATGAAGAGTGCTTCTCTCCCTCTAATGAGCCCTAGTGCAGCACTACTCCTTCCCAAGCCTTGTTGTAGAGGCTCTCTTATTTCCATGCACACCTTGAACTTCCTCAAGAAGGTGAAATCTGCACCATTTCCCAGTCAGTGCCTTAAAAATAAAGCTGCAAAGCCTGCCGTAACTTTTTATAGTGGCCATATTACTTATTTTATAGATGATACAGTAAATCTAAGATACAAAAATAAAATGCACAGGCTCATAAAAGTTCTTTATTGCATGCAGTAATTGAAAATACATTTTGTATTTTATCTTTTAAGGTAGAATTTCTCTGTGTATTAAATTAACAGAGTTTTGAACAAGATGCCTGACTAAATTCCTGCAGAATTTTTATTTCAAGTGAGATATGCACAAAACATATAATGTGCACATGTATGTTTAATTAAACAATTTAAATCATAATGCCAGCACACATTTAATTTAGAAGATCAAAGGTATGTTACATAAAGTTAAATTGTTTATTACTTCAAGCAATTGAATCTATATGAACACTGACATACCTTAATGTTCCATTCAGTTGTTTCCCTTGTAATAATAAAAAACAATGCCATGTATTCCAAAGTTTGATACTCTGCTAGGCTTATAGAAGAGCCTACCTGTGATTTTTTACTCCCATTATGCACACATATTTCAGATTCAGTTTCTACTCATCGACCAGAAGAATCTCCAATACATCTATAGTGAGAACAATTAGATGCAAATTATCATCAGGCATTAGGCACACTAAGCCACATATCTCAACAAATCATCTTAGCCAAACTAATACCCTCCAAGGGAAGTAATTATTACCTCTCCAAATCATTTAAACAGAAAGACAGAGGCTCAAATAATTAAAAGTCAGGAATAAAGAGATCATTACTCTTAACGTACCTTCCTGTGTTTCAGGTCTCAGCCACAACCCAGCACTTAACTTAGAGCCAACACCACACATCGTCAGGAACAATAACCTATTCACTTTTATAGGGGCAGAAGTTACCAAATGCCAGAGGGGCTGTTGACACCGTTTCAAAAAATACAAATCCTTGGAAATAACAGATGCACAAAATTTTACCTAGCTTGGACAGATCCATTAAAAATAGTTTCCTTGGTTTCTGGCAGGTAACAATCCTATTTCCAGACCTGCCCTGTGAGTAGCCTTCCCTTCCCTCCCTAAACCCTCTGGGCAGCATCTGCTTCAGGAGCCTTTGTCCCAAGTTAAGCCCCTGCAGCAGCAGGGCTGCCAAGTCCCATTTCTACCCTCCAAAGAATACCAAAAACCCTGAGATCCAGAAGAAAGTACGTAAGGTGGCTCATTAAGGACTAAAATTGCAGGTACAACAAACAGCATTGACAGAAAGATACAATTTTAAGAGCCCCCAGAAAAAGGGGAAGAGGGGAGAAAAGTGAGCAGGCATGGAGCCCTGAGCGACTGGCACCTTCTGCCACTGGGCAAGACTCTTCATTTTCTTACACAATCCCAGCTGACAGATCCGATGAAGCTGAGTACCCACAGGCTGAGGAATAAAAAAACTTTACCTGCTTCGTGCTGTGCACACATCAAGACACTTTTAAACAAAATCTGCTGAGCAAGACTCGTGCATAACCAGCTCCTTTCAACTGCTTCCTGCTCTTTTGGTGGTCCATGGCTTTTACAAGATGCCATCAAGATGAATTACAGACAGAGACAGTAACTAAAGTCTGGTGAATAGTTAATGTCTTTGGATGTAGACCACAGACCAATTCAAACTTTCTGCTCTCCTCTTTAACTCTAAAGATACCACACAGAGCTTCATCCAGTCTTGTGTATCACTCCATTTCAGTATAGGAATACTTCAAGCAAATGTTTAAAAAACAAAACAAACACAAACCCAAAAACTTAAAAATGCACATTTCCTCATTTCAGTATGATATGACCCAAGGAAATAACATGTCCCATGAAAGAAAAGCTTATTTAAAGCTACTACTCTTTTCCAAGAAGTTGTGCTTCTCAAGTTCTCTTCTGTCCCTTCCGCTTGGCTTGGATTCACTAAGGAATAACTATGTATTTCTTCAACACATGAATGTTTCTTAGGAAGCCTAAATAGTCTGAACAGCAAATTGTACACTTACTTTCTCATCCTGTGACTTCCCTTACTGTATTCTTAATTGAAGAATAAATAACATTAGTGAAATAAATGCCAGTGCCGATTTAAATTCCCAGAGCAGTATGAAAGCTTAGGTACAGCAAAATAAACAGTGTTTTACCTACTGATTTACTTTGTAGGCACAGAATTGTTTATCTCTTCTTCAAGCTGTAGCTGTGGCAGGGTAGTACACATATATATAGTTTAATAGAGACAGAATCCCTGCATCTACAGTCATGGAATTATAGTCCTCATTGGCACTTCTATAGAGTCTGAGTTGACTTGTAGCCTCAGGTTAACTATCAACATTTGCTTTAATAAAACTACACTAGGTTGAGCAGAAGTCTCATGTATCTCAAGCATTTCAGATTTGGAATAATCTGTGCAACTTTTCTGAGCCCGTTCCAATGTCCTTTTTTGTGCACGTGAGTGGACTCAGCATTCCAGTAATGGTCTCACTGATGAGTTGCCTGTACCTTACCTCTCTACTTGTATTTCACAGCTTAATCAAAAATCTTCTTACACTATCTAATGTGATTCCAGGTCCTTTTCAGCATCATTTCTTTACAGACCATGGTCCTATAATGCAAAACTTCTGAACATATACCTTTCATGTTCAGACATATGATGTGGCATTTTTATACAAGCATATACTTGCCAGGCCATTCAGTTCAAATATGGAGAGTGGACTTAGCTTTACCACTGCTGCTTTATCTGGGTTTTTTATCTTGTTTATCTTACTTGTCTTATGGGCAAATCCTGCAAATTGTGACTGATGATTATTGGGTAAATGCATTTTGAACTATGTAGATGTACTCTTTCCACCTCCACTAAGCCAGTGGGTCTGCACGTGTGTTTAGAGGGAAGGTCACTGCTTGACTCTTTCTATAAAGCAGTCAGATAATTTGAAGAAAAGTAAATCAGTTTTTTCACTGTTAGTTTACACTGCTCTTCTACGGACGAGCTCTCCTCACGCTCATCTAATCCTCTAGGAAGACTGGTTTAAATCAGGTTTCCTTTTTGTCATAATTGAAGTCAGGAAAAAATTAAGCTTACTTTCTTCTTTCCAGTAACAAAATATTTAAATGATGACAGCACACTGAAGGAGCAAAACCAGGGACTGTAACTGCTAATTACTGTTCCCATTTTCTACCCTCCTAACTTTGAAACCCTGCATCTATTCCATGACAGAGAGTAGAAATATGCATGAGTTGCAATTCTCCCTCTACAACAGGGATAAATAATTGACAGCCTGAAGGCTGAATCCAGCTCTGCAAGATGGTTTTACTTGGATCCCACGATGGCCTAGAGCAAAGACTGCACATCATGTACTGTGCTAAACAATTTGCTTAGCCCACAGGAGAGCGGGAAAGACAGAAAGGGAGTAAGGAGAAGTAGGGAGTGGGAGGAACAAAAGAACGTGGGTGATGGCTGAGGGGCTAGAATGGAAATGTAACAGTTCCAGCACTTCCCACCTTCCCAAGTTGCCTGTCCAGAGAGCAGCTTGAATGGGGCAGAGCTGGAGCAGGCTGGGTCCTTCAGAGCATCTGCCCCAAGCTGGGCTAAGCCACAACCATGCCAGGCTCTCGAGCTCACATACCTTTTGTAACAATCTTTTCAGAGATAGTTTTGCCACATCTCCTACATAATCAGGGAAGAGCGTGAGTAAACTGGTGCACCAAGAAGTCCTAAAACAGAGGGAAGGAAAGCAGCACCACTCTCACATGGGAGCTACAATCTCTCCAAAGAGAGGTCACACTGCTGGAGCAGATAGTCTGGGAGTTGCTGTTCTAGGCACAACATCTTCACATCCTTTATCACAGAATCACAGAATGAACTAAGGTGGAAAAGACCTTTGAGATCATTAAATCCAACCTGTGACCTTACATTACCTTATCAGCTAAACCATGGCACTGAGTGCCTCATTGAATGTAATAAAGCAATGGGCCTGAATTTGAATTGACGCTGTTCCTGAGCATGAGAGAAATTAAAATCAACGACTCTCATCTGCTTCTGCAGGAGCATTCCTGACTCCAGCAGGACCACAGTAAACTGAAGGCACAAAAACAAGTGTCCCTGTTTCCAGCATCTTCTATAGCACCTGCATATTTCGCTTTTTTGGCCTTCGCTCTCTGGGCAACAGAGGGTTAAAGATTCAATCATCTTGATATATTCATCTGAGCCATAAGCAGCTGGCAGGGAGAAAACAAAAAAATGAGGCCCATAACCATAGGGAATCAGCAATACAGGCTCTAGAGGAATAAAACCAGGAAAATGGAAAATTACAAGTTAGAGAACTCATTTTTTATCCCAGCACCACCCAAAAGGGGTAATTTTTGGAACATTTCAAAGGGTTTCCAAACTTATTTGTAATTAGTGCTAAAAATTGCTATGAAACATTTCACTTAGTCCTTAAAACAGAGCAATGAAGAACAGTCTTCTGAGGAACAAACAGATCTGCAAGAGAGTTCCCAGTCTCTCCCAGAGCTGACAGATTTTTTGTGACCGTCTGCGATCAAGATTTAATTTCTTCCTGCCTCAGTTTTTCTGTCTAGAAAACAGCAACAGTAAGACCACCTTCATTCCCAAATCTGGGCTCATTTAAATATTATAACATGCCTTTAAGAACTTCTTTTGAAGCGCCTACTTATAAATAGAGGAGAGAGGACTTTTCATGGTATTCTTGCAAAAGGAAATCAATGCTAAGGTGCTGGAATTGAAGTATTCCGTGATTCTCTTTCTTCTGTATAGAGACAATTTACTAAAGTGAGCTGACCTTTATGATTTTGTTTGTTATTTTGGGGAAATATTGTGACTATTTTTGGGTATAAAAAACCTAATTACTTCAGTTACCATGTTAAAATGAAATAATTTGCAGTGCTTACCATCACACCTTTTATTAATATCAAAGGATTGGTTCAGCCCATTAAGAGTGAAAGAGCTACAAATTGAGGAGATTTTTATTATATTTTACTAGGTAATTCCATGATAGCAGTTTTGAATATTTCAGTGCCCACTCCTCCAGTAATTATTAATACACATCTAATACATTTTATTTTATAAAGAAAATTTGCTATCATATCAAGAATTTTGCCAAAAATGCTGCTTGATGCATATTTATGTAAGGACAGACCTTTACACTGGATTTTATGTTTATTCAGAAAGAAAAACATAGGTAAGTTCTCATATATTTTGAGGAAAACTTGACCTATTAATAAACCAGAATCATAGGTATTACAAAGAGCAATTTAAAAAAATCTCAGTAAAGTCACTTTATCAGTGGAGCCTTTCCTGTTCTAAAACCACAGCACACACTACACCAAAGAACTAATTCCACTAATAAAACTGGAGCCATACAAATTCTCTTCAGATAAAGATGTCTACAAGAGAGACTTGCTAGTGTCTGATGAAAAATTTAAGAACAGCACGGTATTCAAGGAATCTGCTTAATTATTGCCATCCTACTCTTGCAGAGTTTTTAGTCTACATATTCTGTGTACTTTCAGGTGAAAAAAAAAATCATTCATTTCTTTTAGCATCAGAGAAACGCCTGCAGGTTTTTTACGAAACACTCCATCAGTACGTACTACTGTTGAGTAAGGATAAGGCATTGAGCTGAAAACCAGACTTTTAACACTAACATTTTCTGCCAGGAAAGCATTTACTAACAGGAATTGAGGAACAAAAGCAACCAAAAATGCCTTTGCATCTGGAAATGGTTACCAAAATGGCAACTATGTATAAAGTAGCACAATCACATAACCCTAAGACTCTTTTTTTTTTTTCTTTTAAAAGCAAGCGTTACAAAAAATATTTGACACTTCCCCCTTTTTTTCCCCTTAAACTAAAATACTTTAAAGTTATAAATTAATTAAAAACTAACAAACAAGCTTTTTTTGTGTGGTTTTTTCCCTCCACCTTATCGTGACCTTTTGAAAATGAATTATATAGCATGTATATGGGTAAAAAATTGAATTTGTCCAGCCAGCTCTAACACACAGCTCCTCTCCCCAATCAATTTTGATAGCATAGAAGGACAAAGAAGCCCAGTTTAGAGAGTCCACATGTGTTTAATCTTTGATTAATTGAACAAAACCTAAGCGCCTCCAGACATATTTCTTTTAATCACAGGAAAGATATCTTTTCAGTTGCTTTGCTAGTAGGAGAGAGTCAGCAGATGTGTGCCTGGTCTAAAGGGAATTTCTCTTTCTCTGGAGAAAACAGTTTAAATAGGAGAGGAATAGACATATGCTGACTATGCACTGCTTAACAGATGACGTAGAGAAGCATCTACTACCTCAGGGAGAGGAACGGGGCAGTTTTCAAATTAAATTTCTTTCAAATTCAAAGCGATCAGCTGAAATCAATTTACATACAGGATGCAAGTCAAGTTAGGCAGTTCTCATCAAAACAGCTCACAAAGATGCAAATCTGTCTTTGTCAGCAGTATGATCTCAAAGAAAGGTTTTCACCTGATGACAGTAAAAAAGGAAAATAAAAATGAATTTCTTTATAATTTTAAACACAGCGGATACATTTGTTTTCTAGGGAACGATAATTCAAAATAATATTTCATTCATATGGGCTATTTGCCAAATATTCACAATTCATATACAAAATGTATTGGCACAATGCACATTTATCTCCAAACACTAACTCAGAAGCAAGTCTTTCAGAAAAACTTTTTTTAAAGTGTCATACTTGGGAAGAAAGCATCTGAACAACGAATGCATGAGGATTACTAGTCAGCATTTTACTTGTCCGACTTTATACTTCTGCCTACAGGCGTATGTCCTGTATCATCAGCTAGGAAATGGAAATAATTATAAAAACAGGAATGATCTTCACTTCATCTAGTTCTACCAAGATGTCTTGGGGGAGGGAGGAGGAGGAGGGGTGGAGGTGGTAGAAGAAAGCTCCAGAGTCTAAAGTAGAAACTGGGGGAAAATACACAAGATATCTATTAGACAAAAACACCATATAAAGACTCCCTTGGACCAGAGGAAGCTCACAAGCAGGAAAAAAGAAGAGACAGCCAATAGCCCCAGTTAGTTTGATAACTTGCACCAAGGAGTTCCCTCCAAACTCTGCTTGAGGCTCAGTCACGGGCACGCAGGCTGGAGATCTATTAAACAGCACATCACTTAATGCCGTGGGAAAGGAGAACAAGCATCAGACACTGAAAACAGACTGGTACTGAAACCTCCTTCTCCTTCTTCACGCAATTAGGATACCTGTCTTTATTCGCATTTATACTTGATGCTAACAGTCCAAATTGTCTTCCACAGGCTTCTGAATAGCAAAACTAAGGAGAACTTTGGTACCAATGCACTTTGTTTCCTGGATTCAGGAAAAATACTTAAATATTTGTCTCAGGCTCATGATTGAAATAGTAGGGCCCTTCAACCTGAAAAATTTTGATTCAATTTTTTTCTCTGAAACTAACAACTTGATGATGAAATGTGCAAAGCACAGCTTTCACCTCATTTTAAGAGCCAAATTCCCCAGTTTTGGTTCAAGATTTCAGATAATCTTTTACCCATCAGAGCTGCCATTCCACAGAAAGACTGCCACCACGTTGTTTGATTTATGAATTTGCTGAGCTGCACAGCAATTTCTGGCAAGACTATAAAACATCTAAATTTGCTTAATCATTCATCCCAGCATGGCCACCATAACATCCTAAATTAGTCATCAGCTTAAGAATAATCTGTTTATTCACAGTACCACAACCCATCAAGAACTCTTCTCCTAATTTCCTCTGTTCTACATAGTTTCTGGGAAAACACAGACCTGTAAGAACAGTTTTCAGGCAAAGCGTGCATTGTTTTGCCCTGATCTTGGCATAATTACATTGAGTAAGAATCTTTTATTTATGTGCTCTGTTTTCACAGTGGCTGAAAGTCTCATGTAACAGCATTCAGGAAAAATTTTCATTTAAGTATTGTTGTTATCGACTGACAATAACACTCACCTGTGAACAGTTTCAATACAGAATTAGCTATAATGCTCAAATATGTTGATGCACATCCTCAGTGAAAGTCCTCATAGTCCGCTTCCAAAATCTAGTGAAACTTAGCACTTCAGATGTAGTATGGAAGAGGCTTCGAAACATCCCCACAGAACAACCTATACCCTAAAATACTGATCTTACAACTCATGATTTTTAAGACTTTTAAGAACTAATCTTACAAACTTCCGAATACACACAAGTTGCATTTTAGACAATAAACATGGAAATTTCCTTTAATAATAGACTTAGACATAACTGTAAAATAAAGTTCTGCCGTAACAAACTTCCAGGTAGAAGCACATTTAAGTTATAGCATTTCCAGTGAAGCCTCACTGCTTTGGTTTTCTCTAGATTTTTTTTTAAATCTCTAGGGTTTTGGTTTTTTAAATCTGTATATAAGTTTATTCCTTAATGCATAAATTAATCTTGTAACCCTCTCTAAAGCATGCACAGCCAGTAACTCTACTATTTTATCCATTTATTTCATGAGTGCAGGCAAAAGACTCCAAAAAGAAAGACTTTTTGTGATACCTTAGAACTAACCACATACTTGAAACGAAGCCCTGACTTTTGTGAGACTTTGCCAAATAAAACTGTAAGCAACATAAACAGCACATGTTTGCTATGCACATGGGTGCCTCAAATGATGGAAGTTCTGATAAGTATCCAGAATGTTTTATTAATTGTCATGCAGCTGAAGAAGGGAGTAAGCTGCTGTTTGTCCCATTCTCTTAACATGCCAGTGACTACACATAAGGTCCATTTATACAAATTAAATTGTTTGAATTTTGACAATGTTGCATAACTTGCAGGTAATAATACAAACAATAACTCAGGAAGACTGTATATTGCCTAAAATTAAAGCAAAGTGACGAAGAATTTTGCAGCTAATTGAGCAGCTCATATTCTGCGTAACAGGAAAGTGAACTACAGGGAAGTCATCACCAATCTTCAGATTCTATATTCTTAAAACTTTAACAATGCATTTTTAAAACTAGAACAGTCATCTAGTATGTATTGAAGATTATGTTATGATGATGACAAAGCTACACAAGAAAGAATCATGCCAAATACATTGGTCATAAATATACTCCTCCTCTAAAACCTAACTCTGACAAGGCAAGAGGTGAGAGAAAAAAAACTTTTGTGGTAAAAGAGAAGCAAGCTTGTCTCACAGAAATATGATTTGAAAAAAGATTCCCAGAGCCCCTGACTAGCAAACTAACTAACTTCATTTGCATTTGATTTTTAATTAATGGCCTGAAAAATCCCCAGAGCTGAGAAAGGAAGATGAATATACCCTTGCAGCTATTGTTGCCACTCTCAACTCGAGTAGGCTTCTACAAAATCGTTACTTAACAGAAATCCACAAGATCCAGAAATACAATTTTCCTCAAAAACGAGTAACAGGGAAAAAAAAAACCAAACGCTTGAATCAAACTATCACACACCAGTAGCTGAATTTGGTCTTAATCAGGTGGATCCATTCACCAGACAATCCTGAGAGATTCAAACATATGAAGCAGCTTGCAGCCACTTTCCAGTCTGCTAATGCACTTTTTCAAAACTGCTTCTATTTCTTTACTCTGAAAAATGACTTTGTTTTCCAACCGTTTTTGTGATAGCCAAAACAGTCTTCAGCCTTTACTCTGAGGATGAAGTATGATTCCACTTTCTTCTCCCACCTGTAAAAGCTGACATTTATAAGACAGAATTACCCAGCTTCATTTTGACAGGGACATGCCCTTTTCACGTTCTTTGGGACCTTTCACCACCAGAGAACGTGTCACTGGTAGGCAGTAACCCGAAACCAGTTACATTCCTCCAAAACAAAACATGGAGCTAATTTAAGCAGGTCTCCAGTGATCAAAAGGTTGAGTTCAGGAAGTCAGGAAGAGGGAGGGAAATGGACTTGGAACAGCCTCAGTCTGGAGGATGCCTCCAGCCTGTTACCTGATTATCCCATCGCTCACCCCTTCTGGGCTACACTGCAGAAACTGCATGCTTCTGCAAATTAAATCTGAACACATACAGCCAGTCTCCATCTCAAAAAAATTGTGGAAATGGGATTTCAAATACAGATGAAACCAGTCAACTTAAAAAAAAGAAATAAATCTCCCAGTTAAAAAGGAGTTACTTCACTTATTTGACTGCTTGCAATTCACATTTCTGTTGAGTTCCTGTTTATGCAAATTTATCTCCTTCCCATTTATGAAGATATTACAGACCTAAATTACAAAGAAAATGTCACATAATATTAAATTGCAAAGTTTCTTTGCACAGAGCTGTGTAACAGAGAGTAGTTTTACTAGTCTCTAAAGTGTCTGAAAGATTTTAATTCCTGAAATATCAAGTGGCTGGCTAAAGAACGTGTTTGGTAGATTCAGGATACCACTCTTCACCAGCCAGAGTATCACCTTGTTTTTTAAGGATTTTTAGAGGATGGGGCATAGTTTCAAAGTAATAACCATAGAAACTTAAAGAAATACAGCTGCACAAATACTTTTCTATAAAATAAAATAAAATAAAATAGCATTATGGAGAAGATAAAACAAATCCTCAATGCTGTGAGTAGACACACAACATCTTCAAACATTCTGGAAGGGCCACAAGAGGCAGAGATTGAACAAGAGACTTACTTAATTCAATTTGCTGATAATAAATGGTATTTAGGTCATGTTCAATAGTATTTATTGAGGACTAACACTATCATTACTGAGATATATACCAGTGGAAGAAAATGCAGCATCCTCTGGATTAAATGACATGCAAATGTCAGTCAAGTCACCAAGGAGAGGATGATGAATAGAAAGCGACAAAGCAGAGGGAAAACCATCTTTAATTCTATGATTTAAGTCACTACTCCCTTGTGGTGATCAAATCTAATGCTGTTTTGAAAGCTCCTAAAATACACAGGTATTTAAAAAGATAAAATGGCTTTTAATGCAATGCAATCTTCTGAAATCTTTGTAGCTCTGAAATCCCACTACATTTCCTTCTCTGCAACTGTGGAATCTATGCACCGTGTGCTTAAGGAAGATGTCCACCTAACCACACAGGCAACAAATTCTCTTTGTGGACTAATCTCAAAAGATAAGCATTGGAACTGCTTAAAAAGTTAAAAAATAATTGCCATGAAGGCATACAGACATGAAAATTTACGTTAGTATTAACTTGAATCCAGAGTCAAATGTACAACATCCATTGAAAAGTAAAGGAACTTCATCTAACTGAACGTTATTACATGAGATGATGGAAGGAAAGGGATAAATTGCCTATCACGTTATGAAACAAACTGGTGCAGACAAGAGCTGCCTCTTCCAGTGAGAGTCAGCAGCTACACTACAAAACATGATGCTGTTTCCTGTTTCACAAAAGGTTTTTGGGTAAAACTGCAGCATCAAAGCAAATAACAAGTACTCTTAATGATCTTCTGTACTTTGTGGAAAGTACAGAAAAAAGGCAATTTGACTCTGTAAACATACAAAAATTAAACTATAACATAAAGATTTCTAAACCAGCAACTGTGTATGACTACAGGTATACAAATGCAAATGATCTGGTGCTCAGAACAGGTGTGCTGAGAACTAATCAGAGCAGTGTACTGATTTGCAGCAGCAATCCGCTGTGAACCTAGCTCCGGTTTATAATGAGGATAGCATTACTCCTCTAATGCAGAGCTTTTTAATTTAATGCAAATTTATTCCACTAGCCTTCAACTCCTTCCTTGCTCCTCACCTCTTCTGTGCTATTTAAAGTGTTTTGGTGTTATTGCACTGTCACATCACTACCTTTTATACTAAAATAATAACCTTTACTGTTAAAATTCTTTGTCTATGTTGTTCTGGTATGCAATTAAAACTGTATACCATAATACCCACACATTTTATTTTTAACTATAGATTGTGATTTTCTTTTTTCCCTTACAGCATTGTTGGTGGTTATTTTTTGATCAAAGATCCACTTTGAGGTGAATTAAGAATTTACTGCTACACTATTGTTAAATGGTGTACATTTACACACTTTTAAGAAGACACCTTTTTTTTTTTTTGTCTTGAGTGTTGGCAGAAACTCGTAAAAAAATTGTGGCAGTATCAGTATTTTGCATTCAGATCCTGTTGGTCAGACTCTACTATAATAACATAAAAATTACTTGAGCCATGGGTGACAAACACATTTAACAAATATGTACCAGTTGAATTGCTGCATGCCACAGTGCATCAACCGCTGAAGTCCACCTCATGTTTCTGGGTTCTGATGAAAAGTTGTGGAAGACACAGAAACACCACGTGCATTTCACACGTTGCTTCATGGTACATCACAAACCAAAAGAACGCAAAATAAGCACAGAACACTAAAACCCATTCTCAGAACCAGCATGAAGTGCTATAAATGAAATAGCAATTAGATAAAAATCAAGATCTTAAACATTAATGCCCACTCAAAATTACACTTAACAAGGTATCAGATATAGCATTTGGGAGTAGCAAGCCAGAGTATGATTCAAACAGGTTACACATTTACAAGATAAGCATCCTTCCAGCTACCCAGACACTGATTACTTTTATCACTAGAAGTGGTTAACGAGGAAACAGCATGACCTTAATCATGTATATCTACTCTGTTATATGCGAAGCTTGAGATCTTTCTGGTGTAGTTATAAAAGTCCTTGGGATTGTCTTAAATGTGAGAGACTAGATGGAGGGCTCAAGCAAATGCATGAATTAATAGACTATTTCCTTGGCCTTCTGTGAGACTTATGAAAATCTAAAATTATACACCAACGGTGGCACTTAACTTATCTAAGAGATAGGAGCCTCTTCAGAGCTAGTTAACAACATGAATCATTCAGTCAACAGAGATCAGTGTTTTCAGAGTGACTCACCCAGTTCTGTGCTGCTCTTCAACAGGACACCAGGTGAATTGCTACATATTACAAAGGAAGCCTATAAAAGCCACTTCAAAATAGACACCTAACTTTGAATTGCAAGGTTTCCTCTTATACTTTAGTACTTCCAAAACTGATTTTTTTTTGACCTAAACTTGGCCCTCCATTCAAATGCTTAAACCACTTTAATGCACACTCTCTTCCTCTAAAACAAGTAGAGTTTAAAGGATACACAGGAAGAGATAAGCATTACAAAGTGATGTGAACATACTTGACTGCTCCTTCCGTTGGCCAAATACTTAAAACTAGAGATAATTTTGTGGACCAGTTCTTTTAGAGAAAAAAAAAAATTGTGTTTCTAAGTCTGCCATTCTTCTTTCTAGTGTTTATTTGTGCAACAACAATTACCCTGTTAGATCAAATCCTGCCTGTCCTGCCTCCTATTACACACTGTAAATTGCATGGTTATCTGGAGAGGAAAAAACATGTATAAATTGCAACTTTGTATACAAAATCTTACAAACAGTAAGCAATCAATTTCACGGCAGCATAAAAGTAGTGAGAACGCACAAAATCATCTGAATTTCTCCAGTGACATGATACATCTTCTGACTCTCATTCTATTTTCCTATCTCTGTATAAATAATAATAATTAACCATGTAATTTCTTCATTGCTTTTAAGTCACTGCCTCAGAGGCAGCTCACACTTATTTTTATCTCCAAATAACATCAAAGCAGGCGGCTGTTACCAAAGAGTAGGGGAGGGGAAATGTACTTACTTGCCACCTCCAGCGATGCATTGTGACTTACAGCTTCCCCGAGGTAATTCCTTGCCACACACACGTAGACTCCTTCGTCCGGCCGGCTCTTGCGCCCGTGCACAATGCGTAAGAAAAATAAAGATCCGCTGGGCAGCAGCATCCGGTGGGAGCGCGGATCATCCTTGTCCGTTTCCACCCTTTCCCCCCCCTTGTACCACTCGATGGTGGGGGTCGGCCGTCCTTCAGCTTTGCAGTTCAGAGTGGCTGGTTCTCCCTTGGAAACAATCAAATCGGAAGGGTGTTCCACAATCCGAGGTGGGAAATCTTCCTGTCGAAGACGGGAACCTGCAAGGTAAAAATGTAAAGTTTTCTTAGGAAATCACTGCCAGGTACAGTCAGGGTCTTTTGCAAAACAACTACTTAACAATCACCTCGTAGCACAGCATTTACTAAGAGCAGCTATTAACATCCTGAAGTGTACAAAAGAAAACCTTAATGCACTTCACTGTGTGCAAGGTTCTCCCAAGTGAGTATGTTCAAAAGCATTTTTTCAACAGGGGCCCTACATTAGTGAATTGCCACATTCCTAAATCACATCAGTCTTTACACGGATCTATTCATGTACATAAATTTATACATACATGCACATGCATATCTAGAATTACAAAAACTAGTCCTACAGATACTCCACAGAGATCAGACCACCTCAACCAGCAGAACTGGTACTGCTCTAATCCACAACCCAAAGCCATAGCCAACCTCACGCAGTCTTTTAGAAAGGCCATTGATTCATGCAGTGTCTACAGAGTAACTCCTAACATTTCCACTGCCCACAAAGTTGCTTTATTTCACTACTACTACTTTATTTCACTCATACGTTCCCTGTTCCATAGCGCACTGAGGTATAAATGCATAGAGGGCCTGAGTGCTTCTTACGCCTCATGCATCAGGAAAAGTTTTTACTTCATAAAATTCTAGATGTCGCCAACCTAGAAAAAAATGAGACAAGAGTATCCAGCATAAAAGAAAAGTTACAAACAAATAAGATACTCTTCTAGACAAGCTACGACCAAACAAGATGCCCTTCTAGAAAAGCATTCCATTTCAAACTATTTCAAAATTCAAGCTGATGGCTGGCATATTAAAAAAAAAAAAAAAAACAAACCAAAAAAACCCAAGAAGAAACCCCACCCCAAAATGAACAAAAACAACCAAAAAAGACCAACCAAACAAAAAAACCCCAACCAACAAACAATAATAGTCTGCATAGATATATATCACAGACGAATATAACAACCAACTGGGTACTCAAGAATTCCAAATTGGGAATAAACAGCTATCAAAACTTCCAGGGTTTTAAAATGTTGACTCAAATTCAAATTACTGTTTTCCTTATTTCTCTCTTTCTTGAAGCACAACTTTGCCACCAATAAAAATTAGTCTCTTGGGTGACTAATTCCTGATTATTAAAATCTCAGATGCCAAGATTCTTTATTAACATTAATAACATGGGGTTTGAACAGCTGTGAAGCACCAGAAAAAAACATAAAATCTATTCACTGCAGGTTAATAGACCATAAATTGATATGGAAACAGGGAAAGGAGACAAGAAGAGGAGAGGTCCAGGAACTTCTGTTTTAAATGCTAAATATGTCCTTATAATATATATTTTATATATTTATATATATATATAAAATATAAAATAAAAGTATTCTAAAATGTACAACTTTCATTTTATTTCACATTTTCTTCACCTCAAGATAATTAAATGTTAAACTGATCCAGCCAGCACTACCATACACTCACAAATCTCTGGCAATATGGCCAGACTACATTGAAATACATTTGCATTCTGTATGTAGTAAAACAGGGTAATTTTACTTGAACATTACTGATCATTAAATATAAAACATTTCAAACAGCAATAGAACTACTCTTCAGATAAGGTTTGGGTAGAGAGAACAGAAGCCAAGGAGCTTCCAAACCCTTTTTACTGGCTACACGCCCTTGCATAGCCCAAGCCTGCACATCACTCCAAACCCAGATTTTAAGCCTCACCTCCAAGAGGTCTGGCACAGGCCAAACCCAGTGAAAGGAGAGCTAAGAGCACAAGTAAAGAAAATTGTTGCAACCAGCACTGGTCTTTTGCAGCAGCTAAAAAAGCCTCTAATATACTTCTGTGCTCCCTGAGAACGCATCTCTGTCACTGCAAAGCTGCACTTGTGTCTACTCAGCTTGAACTTTTACACAGCTTTTGTCAAAAGCCCCTCATTCAATACTTCTGCCCTCACACTTGGGCTGGCCAATTTCAAATTCCTCCTTCCAAGATAAAAATGCCTAGGGAGGGATTAAAAACATTATTTTGTTTATATTTTTACTCACTTCCTATGTAACTCTCAAGGAAAGGCATAGAAACAAAGGATTACAGAGCTAAAATCAATTGCTCTAAGTCACTCTGGAAAAATAAAAAGCCAATTCCAATGTAAGATGTTTAAAGGCACTTAAGAATTCTTTTAAAAACCAAAGTTTTGACACATGCTAGTATGTACCATGTTTGTATTTTCACAGGCAATGCTAGCCAGCCAGCACACAATACAGTACAAGCCTCCTATTGTTTCTGTCAGCCTGGCCCAGACCACAAATAAATGAAATACCATTTTCAGATATATTGTATGCAAGCTTTCCACACTGACATTTAACTGGCTGTACGTGTACTTAAAGTACTGTACAGAATGAAAGCATAAAGACTGACCTCTAAACTTTTTTGAAAACTGAGACTCAAAACCCTAAGCGGGGAAAAAAAATCCTTCAGGATCATCCAGGAACGCTCATATATACTTTTATCTTTGCTGGATATTATTGGAGAAGATAAATTACAGAAATGTCCATTAAATTATTATCTTTTTTTTCAATCTTAGTATTTTATAAAGTAACATTTCTCTAACAAATTTCATAAAACTGCTTAAATCAGAAAGGAACAAAAGTTGCATGATTAGTTGACTGGCACATAGTGAGCACTAACCACAGCTTTAGTGACAACTGCCTGAGGGCTATAATGGCCTTGACAACCAAGTTATAATCTTTCTACATATCTACACTTCGTTTTCTTTCTTTTTTTTAATCTTTCTTTTCTTTTAGCTAGTTATTTAGGCTGCATTTATGTTTTATTGAGAAGAAGCAGCTTCAATTATCAACATAAGTCTTAGAGTGGGCACCAATCCTGTAATTTTCCTGTCAAAAACTCTTCCCAGAGGATATTTGATTAAAAAAAAAACTCCAGAAGCTGAGCACCTAATACATACTGGATTTGCCATTAAATATACAACAGAGCTGCTTTTTCTTCCCCCCAAAAGATGACAGCACTGGGTTATAGGAACTAACCAACTCGTGTTCTCTGCTTTTATTACAATTCAAGTATTTCATAAAAAGTCAACTGGATGCCACCAATTAAAGCACGCCATACTAATTATTTCATGCTGCTGCTTAAAAGAACAATTATATGAAATCATGTTTCCAGTTTCTTGGGCTGTACCACAACAATTTTTACAAGAATTCAAGCAATGACATAAACAGATGTGAAGGTTCAAAGAAAACTCGCATTAGATGAACGACAAACTCATAGAAGCAAAGATTTGCCTTTATTCCCACCTTAAAACTTCCTGTTGGTAGCATATGCAAACAAAACTTATTCAAAAACAGCAGGGAGCATATTTAAATATGAAAGTTACTCATATCAAGGGTTCAAACACTGTGTACCCCTTGTGTATAAACACTTTCTCCTTTAGGAGGAAAACAAAAAAGTTCTGTGCTATTGGAAAAAACTGCATCAGTCCATCTAAACCTGAGCTCAGATGGATATGGAAAACCTCATTTCCCAAGATCTATGTATCTAAATAGTAATTTATCATAAGTATTATAAAATACTGCGTGACAGACCGTATGCTTAGCCAAATTCCTAAGGGCCAGTATACTCTTGGCTCTGTTTCTTTTCCATTCCACAAATACAGCATTTAACACCGATTTTCAGAGCACGAGAACCTTGCTCTTTTTTTCTCATTACTGAAACCCTTTGTAAGATCTGAGTAACTGGCCTAATTGCTATCAAAGTTATTAGTGAAATGCTAACAAACGAAACCACAAGTTAAAAAGCAGTGTTAGGTGATCCTTGCAAACCATTATACTTATTTAGAACATAAGAGCTTCCCCAATTTCCCCAGTGTTTCCAGCACTAACTTAACCTCTTTCAGAAACCTTTCAGAAAGTGGAGGGGAGTATCTTTGTGGTTTTATGTAAGTTGACTGGAAAGATGTTCCCTAAGTCTCCAAATCTAGTGGTCAGAAACCTTTGCCTAATCCTCAGGTTAAACATATCCTCAAATAGTAAATACCTCGTTCTTCCTGTGCTGGATGCGCCCTGTAATTCAGATCTCTCCACAAACTTCTTGAAATTTTATGCCTTTGACATGCAAATTGCAACCTTTTCCTTTTTTACCATCCTCTTGGATTCTGAGTTGTTGCTGCTCTTAGAAGTCACAAACCTAATTTCATCTGGTTTTCTCCTCATAGGATTTGCTCACCTTTCTTTTCCTTGTCTTAAATTCTGGTTTATCCTTTTTGAAGATGGAAAATCTGAACGATATACACTCCAGAGGCAAGCAAACTTCACACACTGCAAAACAATATCACATCATGCTACAGGGCAAAAATAACTAAAGGATAAATCAAAATAGTTTTCTGAAAGTGGCTTTTCTGCCCCTATACCTGCAGCTAACCTAACCCACTGGGTTTGCCTTGTTGCACAGACAACAAACAATTTTCAACAAAAACCAACAGAACTAGGAAGATCCACTGAGATTTTGTCCCATTCATTTTCTTTCTCTCAACTTCTCCATTCTTTTAATATTCCTACTCTTTGTATACTACCCTTGTGCAGCTTCAATAAAACACCTGATTTCCTGAGCTCTGTAGCCTACAAGAACACTCCATATTAAAAAGCAACTATTTTGACACTTCCTTTTCAGGGTTTGCAGTCGTCCTTTCATAACCAAAGACATGAAGTAATTAATAAAGACAGTGATGATGCTGTGCCTATTTGAAATTTCCCAAAATAGTAAGCTGCATCAGAACAGAAATTTCATTGCTTAATTCTACTTTGCTATAAAGTAAATGAGTAAAAACTGCATTTAACTGGTATTTCTGAAACACTGATTGGAGAACAGCACTGCTACCACTTTGGACTGAGGAAGTGAGTCTTTGACACACAGTCTTATTTTACAACAGCCATTCATTTCTAACAACTGAGCATTAAACATATATTCTAGAAAAACAAAGTTACACTTTTTACCTAAATCCTGCCATTACTTTGCACAGTCATAACAGTGAACATTTCCATAACTCCTTTAAAAGGATGCCACCTTTACAAACAAAAAATTTCACCTGCAAGTGAGAGAGTATTTATACACTAAGGAGGAAAATGCATAGTTGGAATGTAACAGCACTGTCACATCAGCTGATTAATGCTGACCTGGGACTCCAGGTTTATTGAAATGCATTTCAAGACACGGTAAACGGTTCCAAATACTGATCTGGGAATAGGTCCAGTTCTTTTCAATAGGTATCATAAAATGTGACAAGCAAGGCTCTCATTTTGGATCAGGAGAACCTGCAATTTCCCTGTATCTTCCCAATGAAGAGAAATGCTGCATTTCTTTTTTTGAGAGCACAATGGAAAACAGGTGAGCAGGATGTAACTGAAAAGAAAAGAAAAGCCCTGAACACTGCCTGATCACTCCCACCAGGAAACCACAGTGATGTTCCCTGAAAAAGAAGTTGTTCTTATCTCAGTTTACATCACCATGTCAAGGAAACCTTTTGTTTCCCTCCCTTAATCACTACTGAAATTTCTATTCCTAATGATAGATGAAGTTATTAATCTATTTTCCTTTTAATTATTTCTTCTACTAAGGGATATTTTGGGGTAAAGCAAGTTGCACTTTAAATAAGAAATCTGATCACAAAATGCGAGCCATGGCTTTTAAAATAAATTTGTAGACACCTACAAAACATTTTTCCCGCTTAAAAAGACAGCAACAAAAAAACACTTCAAGGTTAAGACACCATGAATTACAATTGCATTTCTGTCATAGCTACCACACTATCAGGAGATGTCAGAAACCAATAATTTACTGTACACTTATGGCTGGAAAAAAAAACTAGGGTAATGACAGAGTGCCTGGAGTTTTAAGCCACGTCTGTCTGTCTCTTTGAAATAAGAGATTAAATGCGAGCTGTACTAAAAATGCCTCAAATCCAGACTGATCTCGTGCCTGGCTCTTACACTGAGAGATGTAACCCAAACATTGGAAGCTACAGACATTCAATTTACACAATATTCATGACCTGGTCAACTGAACAGGAGCTAGTTGAACTATTGTAGCAATAAGCTAAATAAACAAAGGTGAAAACTAATTTTTAAAAAAGTTTATTTATCATTGGTGTAAATGGTTTGTTTCTGTTCCTTATTCTGCAGTAATTCTGGACATACATGAAAAAGCCCTGAAAAGTCAGAAAAAGCCCTAAGTTTCAAGGCAAAAAGTATTCTGGAAAGAGGTACATTATCTTACAGTTATTTAAATACTCTGCCTGGTGGGAATGGGGAAAAAAAATTGGCAAATACAGCATTGCTCAGATATTAACACTCAGTTGCCATTTTAGTTCCTAAAGACATATTTCCCAGGAGATGCTAAGAGAGACTTGCTCTCTGAAATAATCACTTTTAACAAAGAAGCCCAAAGTGGCAACAGTAAGAGTCATGCTTTAGTTTCTTAATCCAAAATTAAATTCAGCTCTTCCAAATTGCTCTTGAACAAACCACTTATTTTCATGAGACTCAGCTTTACACCCAATCTTTGTTACATGAACACATGCTACTGGTTTGTGTAGCAGTTAGCATAAATAAGTCCTGACCTGGTTATTCATTAAATTAGCTAGAATATAAATTTAAAATAATAATATTTATATTACGCCATGTAAGAGGCTGACATTTACATAAAACCCCAGGCAACAGTTAATGTTCCCAGGGTAAGAAACTGGTCAGCTGTATTTTTTCTTTCCTTCAGTTGTGCTTTCTGATACGATATTTATCTCATTTGATTTTGGTGGATATTGGAATAGTCTGAGATATCAGTATCTAGAGCACTGACTTTTGAAACTAAAACTCCCTCAAAAAAAAAACAACAACATCCCACACCAAACTGGTAAGTTGGGAATAGTATTTTCCCTTAAGGGAAACATTAATGAAATTACAGAAATACTTTCATTAATAATGCAAAATCAACTATGACCCAGTGAGCAACTCCACTATATTCAAAAACAAAAACAAGCACAATGGTAATAAAGTCTATTTCATTACTCCTTTTCTCTTTGAAAGGGCTTGGAGTAGTGCTGGGAGATATTTTCTACACTGGGATGACACTGAGAAGTGCACTACAACAAGGCTGAGAACGGCTGAGCTGTATCTGAAAGCAAGCTTGTCTTTGGAGATTTGGATGTGACAAGCTGGCAATGACCACAGCAAAATGCAGGATGAGTGAGGCGGTGGGGTCAGGCAGGTACACAGAGCGTGACACTGTGGGAGCTGCACAGGCCCTGGAACGGCTGTCAGGAGCATAAGGGAAAAGAAGTGGCAAAGGATTATGGAAAGGATGCAAATGTTTAGTAGAGCTGAGGTAAAGAGAGACTGGAAGACCGCTAGGGAAGCAGATACTTGAACTATATTAAAGTAACAGGATTTGATGATAACTGGATAATTCTGTGGACAACAGAGCTGCAAGGATTCTGAAAATGACCGCTGGTTAAACAGAGGAGTTAGGGCACAGTGGGAAGATCTGAGACAGCTCAGAGCAATCACTTCTGCCCTGTCCTCCTCCTTCCCTGGCAGACGGCATTCCCGACAAAGGCAGGCTTGACAGCTCTGATCTGCTGTCAGCAGCGTGAGAAGAAAAGACAGAGTAAATGGGAAAGTGTGGGGACTGAGGCTGGTGTGAGTCACATAAGAATTGCCAGTTCCAGGGCTTGGTTTTCTATTGAGCAGGGAAGGAGGATTAGGAAACAGAGGAGAGCCTGACTGCCTCTTCATTATCTTCGATCCTTGTCCTCAATCATGTTTCATTCCAGACTGGAAGAGTATCTCATTGGCTGTGAATCACTCGTTTGCCATTTGGGACAGGAAAACAGAACTTGGGGAAAAACTGTGAGAGTGCACCAAAACCAAAGGAGGAATCGTAGCTGCACCGAAGGAGCCAAATGAACTTCCAATTGAGTGGCAATGTCTAAGACTCAAAATTATGTAGATACATTATAGAAATGATTATTACATTAATACAGTTATATATTTTATATATTACATATTTTCTTCACATATGTGTTGATAAATCAGATGTCAGACATACTGATGCAGAAAATGTTTACTTCACCTGTAGGTTTGTCTGTAATCACTGTCAAAGATTTCAGCTATTTGTGGCATGATTACAGCACATTAGGCTATTTTATTCCAAAGCCTAATCTATATGGACAAACAAAACACAAAACATCCTTTTGGATGATCATACTCATCCACAAAAAAAAAATCTAAAGATATATGTGGTTTGGGGGTTACTCTTTTTTAAAGTTATGCAGTCACAAAACCACAATTCTTTCTCTTTATAATATTTCAGATGAGTTGCCCCCACATTCTTCCACACTTTCCAAAGTCATCTCCTACCATGCTTCGAAACTAAATTCCACTTCCAGATTCAGTGTGAGATTGAATCCGATACTGATCAACCGCATGTTCAAATGTCTGAGGTGCTGAGAGAAGGGAAAAAGGATCCTCATTTCTGCAGGGCTACTGGGAAGCAAGAGAAACAGCAACCCTCAATAGGACCAGGGGTTTTCTCTTCTCAGCAACATTCCTCAACTCTGAGACAGCACAAGTACTCTGCCAACAGCACTCCTAGGCTGTGCCTGGGCCCATTTTGCTACATCTCATACAACTGATACTGCCTTTTTTTTTTTCTTATTCTCAAACTGGATTTAAAGAGAAATATGAAGATTCAAAATACCTGTCCAAAATCGCACTTTTTAAGATGACTGTAAATCTGTTTCAGATGCAAGGGGGAATGAAACATCAAAACTGCCCTCATGAATCCAAATGTTAGGTATTTACAGGAGAGGTATGCCAGCTTAGAAATAAGTCTGAATTTAAATATTCAATGGTTAATTAATTTAGAAATTATTAACAAGGAAACAAAAAGAATTATTATTAAGCAGTTCAGTTTCCCTATTTTTATTATTACTTTAATGGGCTAAAAACGTGAATTAAAACAGCTTTCTTTCACTCCATGTAATACATTTGACTTTTTGTACGACATTAAGTTTGGACAATTACAAAAAGTCCAGATATTTTGAACTACAAGTTGTTGCTGATGTAACAACACTGGCATGTTTGAGTTGCAAAAGGAAGGATGGCAGTCTAAATCTAAATTAAAGAAACATTTTCAATGAGTTGTGTACAATTACATAAAATGTACAGATCAGTATATATTAAAAGATGTTATCATAGTTTAAAAAATTTAAATCAAATAACTCCTTACTGAAAAGTTGTCTACCCCTACCCTTTTTCCAAAACATACTTTTATTCAAATATAAAGCTAAGTAAATGAGCATGAAAAGCATGAAAGGTAACATGCTTTCAAGGAAAAGCAATAAATACCTCCTCCTGAGTTATTCTGCACAGCATTTAACATGATATTTACTGCAGGATGACTGAAGATATTTTTTTATTCCTACTTTTCCCCAGTATAAAGATTTGTCAAAACAGCAAAATTTCACCTAAAGTAAACTTCTATCCATCAATGCCATCAAAATAATCTTTTGCTGAGAAAAAGTGTGAAGTTTTCCCTTTGACTGTGTTTGAATTTCTTGTCCCTCAAGAGGCCAGAAAATCACACAATCACAGAATCTTTTGGGTTGGAAAAGACCTCTGAGATAATCAAGTCCAAATTATGACCAACCTCCACCTTGTCAACCAGACCATGGCACTGAGTGCCACGTGTAGTCTTTCCTTGAACATCTCCAGGGTCGGTGGCTCCACCACCTCCCTGGGCAGCCCATTCCAATGTTTAACAGCCCTTTCAGTGAAGAAATTCCTCCTCATGTCCAGCCTGAACCTACATGGGTGCAGCTTGAGACTGTGCGCTCTTGTCCTGTCACTTGTAACCTGGGAGAAGAGACCAACCCCCAGCTGGCTACAGCCTCCTGTCAGGGAGTTCCACAGACGGATAAGGTCTCCCCTGAGCTGCTTTTCTCCAGGCTGAACACCCTCAGCTCCTCCTCATCAGATTTGTGCTCCAGACCCTTCCCTGAAGCTCCGCTGCCCTTCTCTGGACTCATCCCAGCACATCAGTTTCTTTGTCTTAAGAGGCCCAAAGCCGACCACGGCACTCAAAGTGTGACCTCACCACTGCCCAGTACAAGGGGAGTCCACTGGGTTTGGTTTTTGTTCCTTCAAAGGCTCCTTTGGTTCCAAAAGCAAACTGAGAAATCTGAAATCTTCCACATGGCCATTTCTTTTACCATTCTTCCTACTAACACCTTTGCATAAAGCATAACTTTGCACTGCTCAGCTGAATCCAACTGCAGGTGAATGGCATCACACACAGAAAGCCACATCCCAGGACTTCTTTAAATGCACAAAACTACAGGCCCAGAAGATTATCATGCACTGAGTTTTCTTCTCTGATGGATGAAGAACCATTATCATCATGAGGTCTGAATTCCTACCCCACAGCATGACTGCTGAAAACCTGGTGAAAAATCGTCAAAAATGTCATCCAACTACCCTGCCACCCCTATACCTTTCCAGCCGGATTTTAGTTCTGGTTGTGTGAAAATTGCACAACCACCTGAATACACCACAGTGGCTAAAAACGGGGCCTCTATATCAAATTGACAGGAAAAAAAAAATGCATATTTATCAAGTTATTTTGGATGAAAGATATGTGAAAAAGAAGTATTACCAGATTATTTTCCTGAATATTTGTAGTGAATTCTTCAGAAAACTTGTGGCTAATAGCCTAGGTGTTCAGCAGCCTGAAGTGTATTTAAACATGTAAAACAAAGCTTTTGAGATGTTCTATATGATAGGCACACTCAAGGAAGATATTTAAGTAACACCAGTTTTCAGCAAGTTATTGACTTTTTCAAGACAAAGTACTGAGCCACAATTTAAGGGATAGTTGTCTGAAGTAATTTATACTTTAAAGAAAACAAAATATTTGAAATGGCCTTTTAAAGGATTAGTAACAAATCCCTAGAGGAATGCAGCCTACCTCAGTCAATTTTCAACCTTAAAAGCAAATTCTGACATATCCAGAACATTAATGAAGACAGTGTTTATGCCTTAAATAGCATGCTAAGTGTGAAAACTCTACAGATAAACAAAAATGCTGTCAAATGTCTACTGAAGCTCATAGTGGAATGTAAAAAAAAGTTGAAAAATGGCAGTAGCTTATGGTTGTTGATGATAAGATTTAGAGAAATGAAGAACATTATTAACAGTAGGAGAAAAAGTTAAAAATTTAATTATCTGATTAAATAAAAAAAGTCAGGGGTCGATTTCCCATTATTTTAATTATTTTCTAATTATTTTTTAATAGCTAGCTTAACAAGTAGTTTTTAAGTAACTGTTACAAGGGATTCCAGTGAAAGGATCAGTACTGAGAGAGAAACACAGATCAATATTCAGTGGTCATAAATGGAAAAAGGAAGGAGAAGGGAGAGGTAAGAGAAGAACAGTGCTACACAACCATGAGGCTGAGTCAAAAGCAGAGAGGAATATTCAAGCATGGGAAAAGACACAGACTTCAAGAACTCTGTAGAGCTGTGCAAGAAACATAAAAAAACAGTAAGTGAAAATGAGAAGAATGGAGCTGTATGATCTGAGTAGATTTTAATGCATGATATAACATCACCACAAGCAAGCAGGCAGAGGTTTGTGTGGTTTACACATATAAATGCAAATGCTGATGAAGCCTTCAAAATTATTAAGGAGAATACCTGTTTGAAAACAAGGGAAAAGAATCATTATTTTTATTATTACATCTAGCAGCAATCCCCATGACAGGGGCGAGGGCTCAACCAGCAAAGAAAAATAGATTATGGCCAGAAATGAATAAGCCTTAGAGGAATCTGTGTGCCCAGAAATATTATCTTTCTTTTTTTCAACTTTATCAATAGTTCTGGTAGAAGAGATTACTTCTCTGCATAAGGCTTGTTTCACTAGTTAAGATATCCCTGGCACAGAGAAGCAAGTGGAAAAACAGCAGCAGCCACCTATAAAAACAGGCAGCTAGATTAAAAGAATTCAACTAAGTATGCTCCATCAGCTGAGGAAAGCTAATATTCTCCAGTCTGCAAGACTCTAAGGTAGGATTATATATTGCAATTTCCCTTCTAAAAAACTGTATTTTACAAGGATGTAGAAATGCTGATTAAAAAAAAATAAGCTACTTATATTCATATAAAGAAATATATTTTATCTTATGTACAAGTATCTCTGCTTGGGGTTATGGTAATACATCTATTATGCAGAGCAGCTACCTGTTGACTAAATTTTTAATAAACTGGAGTGGAGAATGCAAAGTGGACTACTTTTAATTACCACCTCCATGCCCTGCTTCCATCTCTCCTTTCTCCTATGGTTACTCCATGCAGGATTTGGTCAGTGCTTCCTGAGAGGTTGAAGTTGGCTGCGACCTTTACTGCCAACATGTAACATAAATATCACTACAAACTCACACTGCTCAAGCAGCTACACCCATCTCTGATACAGCATTATCCAGCATGGCTGGGCAGGCGAGTACAAGGAACCAGAGGATTTGTTTGTTTTTATCCTTGCAAAGCACTATCCAAGGTTTTAAGCATCCTTTTTATTTGCAACATGGTTTTCAAGGCTAAACTACTTTTTCTTTTTGTATCATGATTATAATTACAGCATAGTTTCCAAATGCTAAAAGGCAACCAGTATCCAGACTTTTCCACTTTGTGTAAAGAGCTATTTGAAACAAAACCCTAAATTAAGGGTTCCTGAAAGGCTGAAAGCCTTCAGTGGGACTAATTAGACAGAACCACTAGGCCTTGAGGCTCACAGCTGCTCACCAGTACCCTCTGCAAAGACTGAGAATTAAACACATGGTTAGGGGTTTAAATTGATTAACGGGCATCAGTTGTTCCTCCTCTACAGGTAAGCCCTAATATCAATCTTTTTATTTTCTAATATACCATTATATGACTAATTAGTAGGCATTATGGCACATCTATCAGTTTAAATGAATTTTTAATGACAATTAATCTGCCCTCTTTTAAAATTCTTATTTTAAATAAATGGGCAATTCTCCCCTAGTGTTTTGATTAAAAACAAAAGCTAAGCAGTGCTAAAAAAAAAGTCAATTAAAAATGAATGGATCTTTTCGTGAGAGACTGTACTGCAAATTGTCAGTCCTCTGTGTGTTACACGGGAATTCTACTCTTAATTTGTTCTACAATTTTGTGGTTGCTGCAAGTATTTATAAGCTGGTATATTTGCATTAGGCAACACCACACTGGAATAACTACAGGACTTTACAAAGAGAAGTGAATTTTACGTAGTCAAGATACAGAGGACAGATTAGACAGTGCTTGATTCTTCACAAGGACAGAGGTAAGCCACTCACTATCAGGACTATCAGGCAGGAAACACCGGGGAAGGGCTTGGAAATCTTTATTTCCATCAGCTGCATCCATCAGCCAACAGAGCTCACCATCATCACTGAGAAACATTATCAAGAGAGCAACTGGGTTAATTCATCAACTTAAAAAATAATGATATAACAAAAAATAAATTAAGAAGACATCAGTGCAGAAGATTTAGAAGAAGAGAAGAAAAAGGTCTCTAAAATACATCAGCCCAAATCCCAGATTTTATCATTGGGCTTCAAGGATAGTTCAAAGCTCTCACAAAAGATTGTGTGCTACTCAACCCCATGCTCTTCTTTCAGCTCAACAGTGATGTGGTGAAAAGCCACTCTATGTCCTCTCATGATAATACCCCTAAGGGAAACAGTGTATGCAAATACTAGGTGCATGGCCTTGAGAATTTTTTAAAAAAATGTCCATATATAAATAAATAAATAAAAATGGAGATTTTCTATTAGGTACATACAACGCCTACAGAGTGCAAAGGAAAGACAAAATGACTCATTATAAAATATTTTTTTTAACATTCTAAGCAGAAAATTATGCAGAATTAGCCTACTTGGTGTGAAACTGCCTAACCAAGCCAAAATCAAATCTCTCTTTTCTTCATGCCTTGCCACTTCCTTCCATCTGGAAAGAGCAGTCCACAGACTTCACGTGTCTTTGGGGTGTTTAAGCCCTTTCCTTCAAAACCAGACAAGAATATTCATTCCCAAGAAGGATTTGAGAAAGGCGATGAGGGGCCTGTTTGTATCAACAATTACAGAAGTCCAGCAAATAGAGAAGTTTCTATATAAAGCAATTAAAACACCAATTTTAGAAGAAAGCAATTGTGAGTTGTTTACAAAACCCAATCTGGCAGGTCTGAGACAGTTACAGAACGTTTTAGTGGACAGAATGTCCTCAAGACCTGAAGAAACGTAGTAGGCATGTGGGGAACGTGAAGCTCAAGGGCAGCCTGGGCTGCAGCGACCATGAAACTGGGGAGTTTGAGATCCTTGGGGCAGCAAGGAGGGTGAGAAGTGGGCTCACTACCCTGGACTTCAGGAGAGCAGAGGGTCTCTTCAAGGATCTCCTTGGTAGAGTGCCAGGGGATAGAGCCCTGGTGGGAAGAGGGGCCCAAAAGAGCTGGAAGACACTCAAGGATTGCCTCCTCCAATCTCAAGAACAATGTACTCCTACAAAGAGGAAGTCAGGGAAGATTGCCAGGAGGTCTCCATAGACAAACAAGGAGCTCCTAGACAAACACAAACAGGTAGCTTAGTGAGGGTGGAAGCAGGGAAAGTAGCCTGGGAGGAACACAGAGTAATTGTCTGAACAGGTAGAGATCATTAGGAAAGTTAAAGCACTGGCAGAAGCAAATCTGGCCCAGGACATCAATGGTAACAAATAAAACTTTTTAGGTATATCACCAATAAAAGAATAGGGAAAATGTTGAGTCCCCTCAGGAGGAATTATGGGACACCTGGTTACGCAGGACATGGAGAAGGCTGAGGAACTCAACAATGTTTTTTTTCCCTAGTGTTCTCCAGCAGGTTTTCCAGCCACACTGACCAGGTTGCAGAAGGTGAAAGCAGGGGTTGGGAAAATGAAGCAACACCCACTGTAGGAAAAGACCAGGTCTGGTAATGTCAAAGAAACCTGAAGGTGCAGAAGTCCAGGGGACCTGACAAGATACATCCATGGGTCCTAAGGAACTGGTGGATTAAGTGGCTAAGCCACTATCTATCATATTTGAGAATACAGCAGTCTACTGAAGCTCCCACTGACTGGAAAAGCAGAAACATAACCCTCATTTTTTAAAAGGGAAATAGGGGAAACCCAGGGAAATTCAGGCCAGTCAGCATCATGTCAGTGCCTGGCAAGATCATGGAGCAGATCCTCCTGGAAACTATGCTAAGGCACAAGGAGAGTAAGGAGGTGACTGGTGACAACCTACATGGCTTCACTAACGGCAGATCATTCCTGACAAATATGGTGACTTTCTACAGTGGGGTTTACAGCAGCGATGGGCAAGGAAAGGGCAAGAGATGTCATCTTCCTGACTTGTGCAAAGCATTTTACAGTGTGCCACATAAGATCCTTGTCTCCAAGCCAGAGAGCCATGGATTTGACAGATGGACTTCTTGGTGGATAAGGAATTGTCTGGATGGTCACAGTCAAGAGTTTCAGCCGATGTTTAAATGTCCAAATTGAAAGCAGTGACCAGCGATGTTCCTCAGGGGTCAGTACTGGGACTTGCGCTGTTTAAAATCTTTGTTGGTGACACAGACAGTAGGATTGACATGCAACCATAAATCCAACTTTATAACAAAACACAAACATAATCACTTAATTCTAATGCAAAGCAACAGAACCCAAAAATGTCTTCCATCCTAGTTTAAGTAAATATCTTTAATGTTAAAAGAAAAAGGAACGCTCATATAAACATGTAGCACTAAATCATAGCAGAGATCATCCCTGACCTTGAAAAAAGCCTTTCTTGGTATACTTCAGGAGGAAAAAAAGAACCATTTTCCTGTTAATGCTGTCATAAAGCCCACAGTGAATTACTAAAAATCATTACTTTTATGTTAAAAGCTCTCACAATGACAAGAATGAATTAGCAGGGGATGGGAAGTAAAAAGACAAGTAATGCTTAAGAGGCCATCTCCACAAAACACTGCTGGGAATGCAAATGCCTAAAGCTTTGTGTGCTTATTAATATTGCTCATTGTAGTCCTCTCTCTTTGCAACAATTTACCTGCTCTCCTTTGCTAATGTGCAATCTCCTGCCCCCCTACACCCATTAAGAAGACTCCCTTCCTTACAAATACCTGTCACTCACCCCACAGCATGCTGGCTCTCCACTGACACAGAACTCTGCTAATAATGCTATTAATAACTACTGGTGAAAAAAAACCTGCAGGGGTAGACAAAATTGTAGTGGCAAATAATGCATTGTTTCCAACGTAGGTAAGACAGAACCCTACTAGGGACAATAAGCCAGAGGAACTGAAGTTTCAGTCCTGGAAAAAGGAAGCTACTCCTAAGAATTATTTCATGTGGGGGGGGAGAAGGAAAAGGCAAATTCCAGCAACTGAATACAGGAATTGTTCAAAATTTGAAATAATCAGTATCCCTCCTTCACTCAGTATTGAAAAACCAAACTTCCGTAAGAAATTCTGCAAACTGTCTGTACATGTTCACCAGAAACTACTATTGAATAGTAATCCATACAACTTTAGGGATTTCTATAAATCATAAAAGTAAACATTACTAAAATAAAACATAACCTAGTAACAGTAAAGCTGGCTGGCCCATTTCCTCCAAGTAGATATGTTTTTAAGTTGATCTTTCAATCAGAATATGATAGATGGCATTATAACTAGGTACTGTTCTCAGGCTGAAAGATTTCTTCACACAGCTAAAAAAGAACAGACAGATATTCACAACAGGGAATCCTTTAAAAAAAACCCTAACATTTTCTTTATACTTGTTCCATTTCTACTTTTAAGGTCAACAACTTGCTGCATTCGGATGACAGATTTGCAAGTTATCTGCGAAAAAGATTTTTATTCATTACACCAAAGCTTTATACTTTAAAAACCCACAATTTTTCTTGTCCTCCCCAAAAGCACTCCCAAAACAATTGTTATAGGACCTTCTCAGCTCTGTAGAACCAAATGCAGAGAGATCTGATCCATTTTTTTCATTAAAAAGTCTAAAATATAATGTCTGCTTAAACAAACAAGGGGAAAAGATGTAAGATGGAGCTACAAAGACATCTGTCTTCATATTGCTCCTGTCATCATGCCCAATAGCTAATTTTAGTGCCATAAATGCGTAAATTTAGCACAGTTGCTTTCCAAATTTAGCAGGATGAAGAAAGCCCATGAACTCCTACAGAAACAGCAGGTCAACTCATTCTCTGGGACAGGAGAACAAGAATCTAGGGATATTATAACACTGTCATGAGGAAGATCAGTACAGGAACCCTGGAAAGAATTTATAGTTTGGTTGGTTGTCTGTGTCTCTGTCAATGGAAACAAACAACAGCTATTTTCAAATAATTTACTGCAGATGACGTTCACAGGGTTAGAACATACTTGTGGAACAGAGTCGTGCACAGTACTAATAAATTCTTGTTATCCTTGTACTTCTGTTAAGAAACAAGTACAGTCTTGCAGAACTTGTCAGCAGATGACCTTAGATTTCTCATTACCATTAAATTACATGGGTCAGGTGGCTCATTTCAATCGAAAAAGTACCTACAACACCACTATTACAGACTTCCTAGCTTAAAGACTCAGATTGTCTAATATTAACCCAAGTTAAACATTATAAAAGAATCACACAACAGCCAAACACAAGAAACTTGTTCACAATGAACGATTAAACCCCAAGTCATTACCTGAGAGAGGTTGTCTCCCCTTCCCATAACCTCTAGCACTCACAACGGCATCATCACCTCACTGCCACTGCTCATAGCTGGCACAAGTTGGACCTTAATCTAACTTGCTTTTTTGATGCCTTACCCCGCCCTCCTTTTTTTTTTTTAAATAGAACTCCATAGATGAATTCACGACAGAACTGTTCTCCTGTCTTTATTCTCCTGCCTTGACTAGGTCCTCATTTACAAAGCACAAATTTTGCTTGGACTTGCCACAAGTTTCGGGAAACAGAAGTGATCATTATTGCTCTGGAGACTGATCTTATATTACTTTCATTTTATAGATATTGATGAACGGCTCAGTGAGCCACAAACAAAAGCACAACCATGCTTCAGCGCATCCTCTTCTCTCAAGTACACATTTTAATAAAAATGTGTATAAATGTCCCTCTAAATCATCACTATTAACAACATAATTTGCTTAGAGCATGAAGCTGTTTCTGCCAGATACAAATGGCAAGACTGAGCAGTACTGGTTACTACTGGAACACCTCATGTCAACCTATGTGTGCTCTCTTCCTCTCACACGTCCTTACACTCAGCTAGAATAATTTCTGAAAAAAATGGATATTCCAACTCCCACTGGAGGAAACAGGTCTTTCTGCCACTGAACAGGAATATTTCAGAAGACACACTATTAAATCTGGTTAATGCACCATCGGTCCAGTTGTAAAAACTTTATCTACATACATCAAATAGTTTCCAAAAGAAAAAAACAATTTAAAAGAATAATCTGCAAAATTAGCTATTCATGTTTTATTTCTGTCCAGATTGCCCTACAGCTTCTATACTGTGATATAACTTGCCAGCACATCATACAATACTGGAGAATCAACAGAGAAATTTACTGGATGTGCAAAAGAAAAGGGAAGTTGAGGGAAATTCCAGTGTGAATCACCATTGAGGATCCTTGGGAGGGGAAGGGGAACAGAAGGCAAAAGAGGAACAGAAATAGTTCCTCCTATAAAGAATGCTTTTCTATTGAAAACTAAACCAGAGTTGGAAAGAGCGGCCGTGGATTCCTCAGACAGATGGTGTCAATGGATGTCTATTAGTCACTTTGGCATCAGCAGTATGGTGATGGGGCTCACAAAAAAGCCATTTAAAAACTCCATATAAATAAAAGAGAAGTACATTAAGAAGTTAATTCAACTTTCCAATACAAGACACTGTTTCCCATGTATTGCATAAAACGAGCCACTGTTCATTCCAGTTTGCAGTTTCTGCTGCAGTTTTACAGACTGTGGTAGATGTGGACTTAAAGCAAATCCCCATGTGGGGCGGGCTGGGCTTCCCAGGTGAAAAGCTCAACCTGAGGGCTTTCCTAAGTCCTTCTGCACCTTTGCTTTTGTGTAGGAACTGACAACACGCAGTGCTCTTTCCTCAGTGATGTGACTTAAAATTGGAAATCATGGTGGCCAGGGCTTCTCCCTCTGGTACTGAAGGATGTTTAGTTCCTACTAATGTGATCCTAGAATCATTTAAGTTGAAAAAGACCTTTAAGAACATCGAGTCCAGCTAGCACTGCCAAGTCCACCACTAAACTATGTCCCAAAGAGCCACATCTACGCATTTCTTAAATACCTCCAGAGATGGTGACTCCACCGCCTCCCCAGACAGCCTGTTTCACCCTTTCTGTGAAATTTTTTTCCTAATAGCCAATCTAAACCTTCCCTGGCCCAGTTTGTGGCTGCTTCATCTTTTCCTATCCTTTGTGACCTGGGAGAAGAGAATCACCCCCTGAATAAAAAAATAATAGCAAAAAAAATTAGAATTACAATATTACTATTGTAAAACAATTTCTTTTCATATAACATTGTAGGTTTAAAAGAGCTAAATCTAACAAAATAGCTAAATCAATTAGGAACAAATTCAACTTTGTATTACAAACTCAACTTTGAATTATGCATTAGCTATTAATTGGCATCCATCTGTTTAAGTTCAACAAGTATATTTTACTCTATCAGAAATTAAATATACTTTAAAAATACATATTCTTAGGATTACTCTCTTCCTCTCTGTTGGTTCACTGATTAAAATAAGCTGTAGCAATAATGTTAAACAGTCCTTCTGGTGGCAAGGAACTCAAAGATGCATTTTTAATTCTCAGAAATATTTAGAACATTCAGGAAGTCAGAGTCCATCCCACTGCCCTACTTTATCCCTCCAATAAGAAATTTAACTGAGAGAAGTAGTAGTTGAATCCTGGTTTGGTTTTTTTTAAGCAGAGGCAGATGTTTAGCACAGATCACCCATCCTCAGAGAGGACAGACATCTAGTTCAAACAATCTTGGTTGTCAGGCATGTAGAAAGGAATGCCTAAGTCAAAGAAAGACAAGGTTGGTCTTATCACAGGTGATGCATATGGTCAGAAAACTCCTTGGAAAATGATCAAGAAGAAAGAGCCGAAGACTTATAATTTAATTACCCACAACAAAGCATTCCACCTGCCTAGCACAAAATCTGAGTCATGCAGTTGCTGCTTTAATTAAAAAAGATTCATTGGTTATAACTCTGCCTGCACTAGCATGGCAAATGTATCTTCAAGAACATCTTCCCTCTCTTTGTTATTGTGCTAGAAGGGAAAGCTCCTCTGGAAGAATCCACAGGACACACTTGAAGACAGGCCATAGCACCTGGGGGTGAGTAGAGAGTCACACCCAGGTTAAGGAAGGCAGAAAGACCTCAGTCTGCTTGTAAGATCTGACCAAACAATACATACATATGGAGAAAACACAATATGTAAAATATCAACGACACAAGTCTCCTAAAGTCCTTTCTGCCACTCTCTGTCACTGAAGTCCATCTTTGGTCTTTCCTTGAAGTTGGATCCTGAACTGCAAGCTCCATATGAGGCCGTCCTTAGGGGATCAGTCTGGTATGCTGGAGCCAATGGGGAACCATCATCACCTTTACAGTGTTTTCCATTAAAACTAAATATAACAGGTATATATAGTCACGTACAGGATTTGCTTGCGTTTATATAGGGTATTAATCCAAGAAAGGTAAAAAACACTTTCTATACTTTAAAACTATTGCTATAAACAATTTGTAAAATACTACACTGCTATTTTCATCAATCATCTTATAAAACTTATTTCCAGGCTTTGCGTGTATGTTTTGAAGCCAACTATGTTTACCTGAAAAATAATTTGGTTTCTACTGAGCCACAACCTGACAGAGACACACACACACACACACAAAAGGCAGCTGCTGGCATTTCCTGCTGTTTCTACAAAAGGCAAGAGCAACACTGCTCTGTAACCAGTGTTATGCTAAATTTTAATTCACTCAGTTTTATGGACATGCACTTCCTTCAGGGAAAAGGAAGGAATATGGACAGTGTGGCCTTATGTTCACAGCAGAATCAAACCAGGTAGAGCAATGAGGGAAGAGGATGTGGATGCAGGGGGAAGAGTGGCATTTCCTAAGGAAACTGCAGCACTGCCATAGCAATGCTCCAATTAGTGTCTGAAACAGATGTAGAAGGAATCAAACAAAAACTGCTTAGCAATGTGGATGGGAGGGATAACAAAGTGCTTGTCATTATACAATTTTTAAATGGCATTTTCTATTCGAATGGAACAGAAATTTCATTTTATAAACAACATTCTCCTCTCTGAAATTTCCCAAATTGTAACAAGCTGTTTAAATACACATATTCAAGCCACACCTTTTTTTTCCCAAATAAATATAAGCTTTGTTATTTTAATAACACTCTTCATTTTTCCTTTAAGGCTGAATATTTTCTCAAAGAAAACATTCCCCCTCCTCTCTAGCATGCCTAAACCTGTGTTTGTAATGAAGATGGCAGGCAGTAGTAGAGGATTAAAGGCTTGTCTAAAAGGAGTTGCTGAAAATTGTCAAAAATATTGGCTATTCATGAGAAGGATGAATGTGCTAGGGAAAAAAAAAGAGAATGACAACAGACTTATTTCTATGCTGTGCCAGGATGAATCTATTTCACACTAAATAACTGGGTATCATGTACATAAAATATGGCAGTTTGTGATCTGGAAGAACAAGTACAACCTCATGCCTATCTCAGAGAAAGAATTTGATGCAAAACAAAGATTTTTGAAGGAAAATACAGAAACTTTTACCTCAGGACAATGGATTTGAAGGAAAATACAGAAACTTTTACCTCAGGACAATGGATTTGCATTTGGGATTCAAGGATCCAATAAATAACCTAGCTCCATAGCTAGAGCACTAGTGCACCAAAGAAGTAAGAAACGTAATTGCCTATCACCTTTACAAAACATCCCTTATAACATAGTAAACTCTGCTACTTAAATGTATCACAAACAATATATTTGTATGCTCAGGAAATACCAAAATAAACTAGCAAAATTTATTTCCTTTCTACAAAAGCCTTTGGAGAAAAGAAAAGACAACGAGTGAAGAAAGCTGACCAAGACAAAGTCATGAGCATCTGCATTCACCAATCAAAGAAATTCATATAATAGAGAGAAAGCTGAAACTTACAAAGGACTTGAAACAGGCAATAGACCAATAACTGGCTATTTATGTACCTGTTCAAAAATACTGTGAAGCTTCAGCTATCTACCCTGAAATACGTTGGACCTGAAAACTCATACTAGACTAGTCATGTTAGCAATTCCCAAAACCAGCTTGCTCTCAATTCTGACTCGCACTGAAATAGGGGTGTATCAAAACAAATTGCCATATGGAACCCCGACTTGACTGTTCTAACAAGTACTTAATGATTTTTCCATGATTTTATTTATCAAAATTACGAAATGAACTTTGAAGTCTGTTCCCATGACAAATTGTTTCATTTCCTAGAAGGCAAGGAAGGAGAGAAAGAGCTTATCTTTAGAAACTAATATAATTTTTGTTTACCAGGTTTACTCCTTAAGACTGTTCAAAGTGAAAAAGTAAGATGAAAAAATATAATCAAAATAGTAAAGATTTTATCACTCTAGTGAGGATATCTTAATATAGTGAGAGGAAGTATATTACTAAATATAACCTAGAGAATTCTTGTCTTCTTGCTGCTCTTGAGATTGAAAAATGCTTTTTTTTAAATTATGTTGAGTATATGTGTAGTTTTGTAGACTTCAATCACAAATATTATAGTAAAAGTTACACGATTAATACCAACACACTCCAAGCAGATGTGACACTTCCTACACAACTCCAAAATAATAAGGTAGTAACAAATATTACAACATAAGAGCTAGAATTTTTGTTGTTGGTAGCTGTTTTAACTATTATAAACCTAACATCATGCCAGCACTCCTATAATGGACAAATAAATCCAATCCATATCTCCAACTATATCTGAAAGTATCCAAACCTTATCACAAGAAGAGCACTTGTAACATTTTAACAATCCAATGTCATGTTTCCTGTAACACACATCAGCAGGGAAGATTAAGCCAATATCTAATACTTCTCAAAAATCCCTAATAGAAGATAAATGCAGTGAGGATAGATAAAGAATTCTGTGGGATTTTTGTTTTGGTTTTTTTTTTTTTAGGGGGCTTTTTTGTTTTGTTTTTGTTTTTCTTATTAAATATTTAAAAGGACACACATACACAGAATAACAAACTGAACTAGTGCTTCATTGTTAAAGGATATATAAAATATTTATCCTCAACACAACATTCCTTCAACTGTGAGACTGAAACCACTTCCTTATGATGGCAAGATAATATTGGCTACACTCTAATTTTCCATTCATGTTGTTGAACAAAGTCTTGTTCCAGGGCTACACCCAAAAAGGTAAAATTATTTCAAAAGTCAGTATGTAGCTATATTAATAAATCTTGTTCTTCAGACTCTCTATCAAGTTCCTTCATGCTAGAAATATTTCCTTAAAAACCAAATACAGCTAGAGAAGCACCTACTTTTTAGTGAATGCACTTAATTAAAGGTGGCCAATGTATCAGAGAGACCTAATACAGAAGAATTAATTATCTCAAGTGCTGAACACTTCCCAGATTGCTATTGCTTCTGATGGCTGAGTGCTGTGATCTTCTTCCATGGCTTTCATGGCATTCTAATTGGTGATTATTTAATCCCATTAAAACAAACAAACACACACAATAACCCCAAAGAAAACCCCCCCAAAACAACAACAACAATCACCAAACCACAATACAACCACAAAAAGCAACACAAAACCAACCTGAACCTTAGGTTAAACAGGTGGCTATTTACACCAGGTCAAACCAAAAGAGCCCATAAAAGCATCTTTATTCAGTCAATGCAAAACAGAAGTGAAGAAAAATCCTGAATGATTAATCTTTCTAGATTGCAGTTAATTAAAACACACACTCCTTAAATTACAGCTCTGTTGATATCCCACACATAATACACTAGCAAGAAGTAGCAAATACATGACATCAACGGCTGCTTAAATGCACAGTTTCCAAAAGAATCTATTTGAAAGTTCTGACGCCCTATATCAGGTTCCAATCCAGAAACAAACTTCAATTCACTGTTCACCTTTTTCCCCAAATTTCTTTTCATTTATGAGGAGAAAGTTTTTAAGTTTCATGGTTTTTAAGTCTATATGCTTACAAGCCCGACATATTGTCTGAAACTGAACCATATCTATTGAAACTGAGAAACTTTATATGCAATCTTTCAGGTGTGTGAGCACACTAGCAAACACCTTTTGACACTTTTCACAACCAAACTGTGGAAACATTCATAGAATGGCCCGAGTTTGAGGAAACCTTCAAGATCATCCTGTTCCAACTGCCTGCCATGGGCAGGGACACTTTCCACTAGACCAGGTTGCTCGGAGCCCCATCCATCCTGGCCTTGAACATTGCTTCCTTTAGTTTAATTCACCCCAGAAACGAACAGGCCTCTAATGCTCTTACTTGGTGTGCAATGACATAGAAAACAAAGTTTAGGAGGAAAGGAGTCTGGTTTGACACCTGCCCTGAAACCGGGTATTAGCCCTCAAGACTGACAAGTCATTTCACTGGCTACAAATATTAGCAAAATTGCACTATTAACACTCACAATATTTAACCCAACTTCTTAAACAGAAATGGCTTTTGATCCTACTTTATCCCCAAGGGTATTACTTCATATTTAAAAAAAAAGAATTAACTTGGTATGTAACTTAAGACTAAAATAATAATTTCCTACACTACAATATACATAAAGGCATAATTTTGCTTAACAGTTGCCAGGGAACCATGCACGTTCCAAAACATACCAGATACATTATATAATATCTGAATTTCAAAACAAAATACATATGTATTTCAGAGACATACCTTAACATGTTCAAAGAAAAGTTAACTCAAGCTGTAATTAAAATAAGTAGGGCAGGGCAAGCAAGACGTCTGGAATAGACTGCTTAAAAAAAAAAAACACCTAAGTGAAACATTAAATGACAGAACAATCACACAATCAACAAGCCAAACCAAGAAACTTTCTGTTGTTATCTCTCACGATATCATCCATGCTAAGGAACCTCAGATCAGGAAGGAAGTAACTGCTGAGGAAGTCCTGCACGCAACGCTTGTTTCTGATTAATTAGCCGAGATCACACATGGATGAGGTCTTCTCTCTCTCTAACCCTCCATCACCCTTCTATCACATTTGCTGTGTTAAGCACTGCTTCACAATCTGCTGACATTCAAGTGCCTTCAGATCCCCACTGGTCTGGAGCTAGAAAATGACTTCCTAATCAGCAGGCACACAGCTCAGGGCAGACCTTTGGACCACCACTGCTGCTGCTGTCCAGCTGATGTACAGAGGGCAAGAGAATTCCCATGCTGTGAAGAAGACACCAAACAAAACAGGTACCTGTGCTGGAGGATGTGCCCTCATTACAGACAAATGTGACAGAGACCTGACTTAGCTCTGATTGCAGCCCTTGAGAATTTAAGGCCATGCTTAGGTTACCCTAAACACAAAACCACATAGAATCCTGCTTCCTTATATATACAAAGCATATTACAGAGCTGGGAAAAAAGAAATATTGAGGCGCCTCTCTTTGCATTTAACTGTCATTTTTTTCAACCCTGAGTTCATACAGCCAGCAGATTAAATGTCTGTGACTCAAAAATTCTCTTACAAGTCCCAAATACAAATGGCAACTAGTCTTACACAGTTAATCAAGATGCAATTCACAAAAAAAACCCCAAACAAAACACAAAAACAAAACTGCCACAACGTACAATGTGATGATTCTTGATACCATTCTGAATTATCCAGAAAAAAATTCAGGCTAAACATTTAATTTGAAGTGCCTGTGGAAGGGGCAAAGTAGCAAAGCTCCTGATCATGTGTTTTCGAATGCTTAAAAATTAAAATGCTGCCGTATTCCTGGAGCTATTTGATCATAAAAATTGGAAATACACATTAAAGAATAAACATTTTGCATAGTTGCACCTAGTATAAATACAGAGCAATTGGTATGCAAAGCTCCTCATGTAAGAAACTTCAATACATCTGCTTACAGGAGGAACCAAAGCACTGGGCAGTAAAGAGCTGCAATTCAAACTGAACAAAAAATTTTCCAGGTCTGCAAACATCTAGAAGAACATTAAAACCAGGTAACCAAATCATCTCATCAGTTGGAAGAGTTTAGTCTTAGAGCTAGAGCTGAATTGTTAAGGACAACAACAACACTGAGTCGCTCAGCATCTTCTTTCCTCATTTAATGCACTCTCTTCCAATAGGTCTGTATGCAGTACACTGTGGAATTAAGCTTTTTTATTTGTACATTTTTTAAGCAGTGCACAGTCTAGTCACTAAAAACATCTGACTCCTCTCAAAGATTTACAGACAGCATTACTTGATGACATTAGATTAGGAAACTAATGGCTTAGTTGCTCTGGCTTTTGCAGTCACCAGATTGGTGATCCAGCTTGCCAAAACAGCCGCAGTTTTCATTTGATCCGTAAGGTTATTGTTTTTTGAACAATAGAAAATTGTAAGTGTTACCGGTCTTGCAATTTCCTGTGACATACATTTGCATCTATAAAGACCAGGCTGACCCAAGCCTGCCTTTGATGAAGTAGTTTTGAATGCACAGAGCATACAGCCTCAGAAGGCTCACCGAAGGTGTAACCAGTCTATATCCTGTTCTTTTACTATTTAAGAGCATCAAGTAAACACCAACTACGACACAGCCAAGTAAGCTTTTGGGGTAAAACACGGTGTTTATTTAATTTTCACTAGACTTATTAAAACCCCTGGGATCCATGATGCCTCTGTTCTGTGAGCAAGGCAAGATAAGTGTTAGCAGTTTCCACCGAAAGCAATCTTCAGCCTCCTCCAGCTAGAAGCTGCTAATTATGTCAGTCATGCTGAATGCTGACTGACAGTTTTGTGCTGTGAAGTGATACCCACTCATTTTATTAGCAAAGAGAGGATCTGGAGTGAGAAGCTGAAACACCTATTATCCCTTTATTTCCAAAACAGCAACAGTTTACAAGCTTTCTCTCTGTGAGTAAATTTCTACTTTTACTAAACACCACTGGGATGTAGGAATGTTAACTTCTTCCTCAGAAGAGAGGAAGAAAAAAACAAATACAAAATACCTCACTGGTTTTGAAGTTCTCTTGATGGATAAGCACTTCCCTTCGAGTGTTCTAGTTGCTCATCTACTTGGGCAGATTCTCAAGTGAAGTAAATTAACAGTGGCTCATTGACTTCACTAGAACGACACTCACAACAGTTAAAGCTGACCTACATTAAAGCAGCATTTCACACCAAGGAAGAGCTGCCTAGAGCCAGCTGGAGCCAGGAACTGCAGGGTGTTTCTTCCTCATACTTAATCATTATATTGAACACCCATCTTCCTCTTCTGCAAGAGCCTGCAGCCCTCTTTAGTGACAGCTCATACAACCAGACATTTCAAACTGGGCAGCCCCAGCCATGTCACAGCTGAGGGATGGCTGCACAAAGCCTCTGAAAGCCTGAGCAACTGCCCTGGAAACTTCTGGGAGGGAGTGGTGCCTGTGCTTGCCAGATGAAGTTCCAGAACTCCATTTCCAATTCAGGTCTTATGGGTTTTGCCAGCCCTCCTTCTTTAACCAGTCAGAGACATGTTCTGTCTGGAGCTGCTGGTTGGCTCTGACTGGTGATGTACTGTAATGAAAGGAGGCTCAACACACAGAGTCAGAGATGAGGCAGGGGGAAAAGAAACAAAATTCCTGTCATTCAGAAGGGAGAACTGTCAGGATACCCCTACACCCTAGAATTTCTTCTCTACCACACACAAATCTAAGTCTGAATACATAAATCCAAACCACTAATGAAGATATCAAAACCCACAGCAACTGGAACTAAATGAAGATTTATTATACTTGGGGAGATACACAGCAACATTCAAGGTCAGGTTAGACAGAGCTCTGAGCAACCTGACTAAGTTGAAGATGCCCCTGCTCACTGCAGGGGGAGCTGGATTAGAGACCTTCAGGAGGTTCCTTCCAACTCAAACTATTCTATGATTCTACGATTCATGAGTGCAAGTAATATAAACACTCCCCAGCAAATAAATTCAATAAAATAATATTCAATGGATGTAACTAGAAATACAAAATTATATGAAGAAGTCTCAATTTGAACCAGAGGCAAAACCAAAAAACTGCCTACCTGCAGATTTTAAGGAATAGGCTCAGGGAAAGCTACAGAGATGTTACTGCACAAAGCCAAACACCACAGAATCACTCAGCAGCAACAGGCATCCCCACAAGAAGCTTGTACTTCACACTTTTTACCTCTCCCCATCAACTGGTTGGAAGAGGATATGGAGGCTGCACTCAAATTTTTATATCAAATGAGCACACCTTTGTTCTGGATTTGTTTTCTTTTGAGGTTTTTTTCTGGGTTTTTTTTTGATTGTCTGAGGGGTTTTGTTGCTGTTGTTTGGGGTTTTTTTAATTATCTTAACCTAGTTAAATCAATTCTTATACTTACCAAGGCATGACATTGTTTACATAGGACTAAGTGCAAAACCCTGACCTCTGTATTTCCATCATGACCTCAGAGAAAAGAGCCCACTCACCCTACCCCAGTTCTTACAACTTTAATTATGTTCGACAAGGCTGCTGTGCTTTAAAGGTATCATTTACTGAGACTAAAAGATGTTTATTTTTATTCCCGTTAATCACTTCCCTTTTGTTTCATTCCATTTATACACCCTGGCTTTTGCACTCAGAATTGCTATCAGATTAGATCACTTCAGAGGCAGTTGAACTGAATAGCTTCTTATGCTACTATATAGTCCTATAAAAATCCACACGATTTAACTTTCAGCCAATGTAAATAGAATTGATCACAGAAGTTCAAAAGAGCTTCCCAACTGCTAGGCTATTTAAGAAATCTTTAAGGGTAAGGGAGGGCAATACATGGACAGGGGATAGGGACAGACCCTACCTGTCTCATTAGTTACAATTTTAACATCATAAATCAGGCTGATACCTGTAAAAAAAAAAATTCCAGCCTTTCTGCATAACTTCCCTGTCACCCAAAAAATGGCCATTCTCTTCCCACATGCTGTTGAACTTAAGAGTTTCAGGAATATGGTTTAGTCAGAAAATTGAGTGAAAATCCAAGTTATCAATGCTACTTTAGAACCACCTAGAAGAAGAGCTTAAACACGCTATGAGAGTTTTATGTGTCACCTCAACAGGTTCTTCGAATTATTTAATGGCATTATGAGGAAATCTACAAAAATACATTAATGCTAAAAGTTAAGCTACAATAGTTTAAAGCCATTATCATTTAGTTTATCATTATCACTTAGTTTAAAGCCATTATCCTTTCAGTTCACATTTAGATGATGAAGACCCTAAATAAAAGTTATTTGATCCAGCCTATTTAATGGAACTTCTAAATTGAAGTAAAAAGTATGTAGTTTTAACTTTATGGCAAACTGCACAATATTCCCATTTTCTTCTCCGTACCACAAGCCACTTGCTCATTAGACACAAATGGGTAGAAAACAAGAGTTTCTTTGTTTGCATACATTAACTTAAAGCTGTAAAACTCATTCAGCCAAACTTTCACCTTTAAACCTTAACCTGATTTGTAACAACATTTGTAGCCTCTAAAATTACACTGCATGCACCCAGACAGAGTTAATCACCCTTCACTTTTGATGCGTAGAATAATGATCTACCACTTAAACTTGAGCCCTTAAAAGCCTGAAGAAAACTATGCACATATCTGTGTCTTAAATCAGCAGCAAAATAACAAAACTCTACCTAGCAGTGACCAGTTGAAAAGCAAAACAAAAAGAAACATACAACTTGTAGCTCATGGAAGTTGTAAATAAGTGCACTTCAAGTCTCCTCAGATGAAATTCTTGCTTCCCAGCACATGCTATTGATCAGACACCTGGTACTTCTAGGGAAAAGGACAAGTCACAGGGGAAGGTATGGTTTTATTTTTTGTGTAATTTAAAACTTCGTAGGGAAATAAAAAAAAAAAAAAAGAAATTTAGTGGAGATTTGAAAATAACACGTTCTAAAAGCTGATAAGCTTATTGTTATTTTAAATTTAGAATACATTATGGCTCCCTTCAAATACTCTCTAGTAGGAACCAGATTGTATTAATTTTCAAAACTGAGCAACAGTGACAGTTGAGTATTTTTGCTATTTAAAAAATCAGAACTATGGAAAACAAACTCTTGGATTTATGTATTATGCTTCCCTAAATGCTACAAAAAAAAAAAGTATATTGTACAGCAGAAGAAAATTCCAAACCAGAAACTTTGTGAAAAAGCTATTAGACGCAAACATACAAAAAAAAAAAAACAAACAAAGACAAAAATGAGGAGCTAAAACAAAACAAGTTTGGCTGTTCTGGAAGCAGGGGAAAGACTGACTACCACATAAAAGACACCAACAGCACCAACAACACACAAGAAATTCAATCTTACAATCAATGAAAAGAGGGAACCTGAATCACAGAATTTTATAAGCCATTAAATGCTTCTCATTTTTTAAGTTAAGAAGAACAGTTAGTAATCATCTCTTTTTTCCCCACTATTAACGTTTCCGTGTAACATCATGTAGAGTAAGCGACACACAACTTGAGCTTCTGCAAAGTAAGACAGAAACTGACATCAATAGTTAAACCTCCTCTGACTTTAAGGGGCTGAGAACTCATCCAGATTTTGGTTTATTTCCTCAGGCCACAAAAGGAATGAGCTGCTGCTTCTCTTTCATTTATGCTAATAAAGAAGAGGGAGCTATTTATATTTTCTCTGTATTACTGCTTTAAAAAAAAAAAAAGGAATCCTCAATCTGAAACAAGTTTTAACGAGTACGATTAAGTCTGCACACATAATGCACTGGGTGGAGTAAAAGCCCTCAGAAACACTGCACAGAGCCAATAATGACTTGTCGCCAACACCCTGTGATTTCATGACTGCCAGAACAAAAACAAATGCCACGTTCAGTTCATTGAAAAGAAAGGGACTCATTAACTTGATGTGGCTTTTTACTTGACCTTAGTAAGGTGAGTAAAATAAAATTTCATTTTATGAGATTCAAAATGATCAGCTGCATGCCTACAGGAATTGTGATGAAATGACCAAGAGAAATTACTAACTCTGTTTAATTCTAATTATTGCTAGACTGTAGGTCACTGTGAATTTCTAGCTGAAAGGTTGCTGCTTTCCTTCCTCTAATAAGGTAACAGACAAACTCTAAGTGTCTCTCTGGAAACTGATGTAAAATAAAATGTAAATTTCTGTCAAAGACAAATATCAATCCTGAAGACACAATAATTTCAGTGCAGACTTTAATCCAATCTTTTTGAAATAATAATTGACTTCAGAGACATTTAAATAGCCATCGATCCCTCCAAAAAAATTCAGTTATTATTCAAAAATCAAATAAACATTCACACTCTATCAATACACCTTATAGTCAGAGAATTAAAAAAAAAACAACAACAAAAACCCCCAAACAAAAAAACCTCACCAACACCAAACCTCACCAACACCACAAAACAAACAAAAAAAACCAACAACAAATGAACAAAACAACAACAACAAAACAACCCAAAAAACCCCAAACAAACAAAAACTAAAAAAACTCAAACAAAAAAATCAAAAAAAAACAAAACAAAACAAAAGAAAAAACCAACAACAAAAAAACCCAACAAGCAAACAACCACAAAAAGTGCCTGTGAAAATAACATTCACTCCTTCTGGTCACAACATTAAAGCACCAGGTGAACCTCCCTAGCTTGGCTGTCCCAGCAAATGCCAGGGAAAAAAAAATCCCCATCTGATACGAACCACTGGAGAGTGGATGAGGATTAAAAAGTCTCCTTCCACATAATGGTCATGGGAACCACATTAGAGTATGGATGAGAAAGATGCAAACCTTA